>PVIU01021772.1:0-30799 GCA_004026605.1 Ondatra zibethicus
GGGAGAAGGGGAAGAAAGGAAAAAAATATTTTATTTCTTTAATTATGTTCTTGAATGGAAAAAATAAAACAAAACAATGTATGGAAAAAGAAATAAATTCAGAGACACATAAAAAATAAATAAATAAAAAAAAATAAAACCATCTCTAAACAATTCAACATGCTTCTGGTCTCTAAGGGCACTTTATTTCAAGTAGATTTACACAGGAAGATGAATGCACATAATTCAAACAAAAATAAATCTGAACAAAAAGAATTTTATTTTGAATACTTGTTGGTGTACATGTAATTTCTTCCTATATTAAGATAAGAGCAAGCTTGCATATTAAGAATAGAAGTCTTTATTATTAAGTAAAATTAAATCTTGGCTAAATTAGTGATAATATGTTACACAGAATCTTAAATGTTCTTTGAGTCATGAGAAAACAAAGATCAAAGCAAAATTTCTGAACAAAATTTTTAATTTTAGTAGTTTATTTGTACTTCACCTCCCGTAGAGCCGCCTTTCCATGGCATATGATAATAAGCATTTGCAATTAGACTCCATTACTTTGCACATGTTCTGAAATAACTGATTTTTATCTGTGCAGCTTTAATCATATTATAGATTTTGGTATCACTGAGAAATACATCCAACTCTTGTGACATGATGTTGCTTCTAAATGCCTTCCACATGGACCATGTAAGGGGTAATACATTTGTTGTCCTCCCATTTCTTTATCAAATGTTCATCCCCAAATATGTACATGTACACATATGCAATTTTTTTAAAATGTCATCTTCTCAATTAAAGATTTCCTCTTTTTGTTTTGCCAAATTATAGCACTACCAACCTAGAATTACCTTTCCCTCCTTTGATTCTTCATAAAATTTAGAATCCACTAGCACATTCAATATTTCATTTAGTGAATTGATTCATCTAGTTGTCATAGTCCTGTAACAAACCAGTCATCAGAGGGTGAACATTTCACATACTATTTTACATCTCAGTTCTTAAAGAATGTATAAGGAACAGCACAAAACAAATATTTAATCAATAAATATCTGTCTAGACTTCTATTTCTGTAATATCTTCAATAAGATTGAGATTCAGTTATCAAGTAGCAATTCCCAATTACTGAAACCCATGTGCGAACTTCCCAGTTCATTTCAACATTATTTTAATAACTAGATCCAGAGATTTCTATAGTCCATGGCCTCTGCTTCCAAAATCTCATCTTTTGCTGTCAGTTACCTTCAATATCTGCCACTAAATAAATACACTAAAATAATGACTTAAATACCTAGTTTGTTTGATTCAAAGATTATTTAAAAGATTATTGTATATAGCATATTTTGTTTTAAGGCAGATGTAAGATTAATCTAAATTTAAATTTAAATCTCTAGAATTGATGCAAAGCCATGAACATGAGACCCTGGTTTGTATGGTTTGCCATTTTGTTCCATTACTTCTCTCTTCCAATCCTGCATTTTGAACAAATGGAACTTTTTAAATATAATCTATAATTTTCCTGCTCATTTACTGATTTATTCATTTCTGTTTCCTTGATTTAACCTAGTATTGGCTTATTACAGTGTAACATCTATGTTCTGATGATACCTAAACAGTCCTTCTTTTATCACTTCCTCATTCAACAGCACAGCAGTCTAGTTATTACTGAAACTAACAGCACTAAGGACTTGATTCTTTAAAAGGAGATGTGGGAATGGACAATGTGCAGAGAGTGAGAGACTTTGGAATACTCAGTCCTAAATGGGATATCTTCATCAAAAACCTTTCTTCAGGGCTCAGGGAAATATGAGGAGAGGCAGAGACAGGAAGGCTGTTCTAATCAGAGGGGAGAGATGACAGAAAGGAAGCAGTAACCTCCAAACACAACAGAACAGATGCACATGTTAGTTCATAGAAACTGTGGTAACATGTGCAGGACCTGCACAAGTCCAAGCCAGATGGGTCCCAACACTAAGCGAGGAAAGTGGACATGGTCTCCCACTCTTAGCCAAGAGACAACTCTAATTGACAACCACTTGCAAAGGAAAAAATCAGTTTTCCCAAATGGAGTCTCACTGGGTTTATAAACCATAATTAAAACTAAGCCCCATGTCCTGCAGTGATGTAACACAAAATAAACTCAATGGTGTTTTATGATTTTTTATCTCATATTGCTTTTTGTTTGTTTGTTGTTGTTGTTTTATATTGTTTGTTTTCCACAGGGTTTCTCTGTGTAGCCCTGGCCATACTGTCTATCCATGAACTCGCAGAGATCCACCTGCCTCTGCCTCCTAAGTGCTGGGATTAAGGGAATGTGACACCCCTGACCTGCTAATCTCATGCTGCTTTGTTTGAGATTTTTTTTTTTATTGCAGGGGTCTTTTGCTTGTATGTTATAGTTTAGTCTCCAATTGTGTGTTTTAATAAATTTGTGTGTGTGAGTGTTTCTAGTGGGTTTTTTTGTTTTATTTATTTTAATTCTGGTTTCTGTATTTCTATTTACCTGCTTGTTGTTTAAAGACAGAGAAAAAGGCATGAAATTGGAAAGATAGGAAGGTTATGGGGAGGCTATGGGGAAGGGAAAGCTGTGACCAAAATATATGAAATTTCAATGAAACCATGGAAATAAAGAGAAAAAATAAAGTAAAAAGAGATATGGGAGATGCTGGTACAATGGATGAAAAATAATGTGTTTTTCCGTCATCTTACCCAAGGTATTCATTGATTCATGGTCTATAATTATAAATTGTTAAAGCATGTTTGTAAATATTGACCTAGTGTTCACTTGAAGAAAATTGAACTAGTCTTCCTTATGATAATTTATTTGACTTATTGATAACCTCCAAAAAGTACAGTGCACATAAAGAGACACATAAACCTTATCAAGGTGACAGTTTCTTCCCAGAGGATGGAGTCTTAGTCATTTTAAGCATATACCAGGACTACATTCTTGACAAACAACTGTCTGGAATCCCACATTTTAAGTTTCTTTCTATTGTTCATAAACATTGCCAGAGTTCTCAAGTGAGAAATTACATCTAAAAAATTCATCTTTTTCTGATTCTCTTGATATTATATGAAATGTTAGATTTTTAGTCTACAGAAATACGGAAACTTTTGATATCCAGAGAGGATTTCAGACTTTCCATTATGGAGAATATTTATGCTTTATGATTCTAGCTAACGGGATAACATATTCTTTGCTGACTGTGTCAGGAAAGATAAGGAATTAACAAGGACAATGAATATATGCAGTCTTGTCTCACCCTGAGGTTAAAACTAAATATAATATTTATAAAATGAGAGTATTATGCATGTGTAAATTCACACTTTTGCTTTAAGAGTAGAGAAGCCAAGTAGCTCAAGTCATAGCTCACTGTATCTGACATTTGTGTACATGGTGTGGAAATGTTCATTTATTTGCGAAAATATACCAACATAACTGTGCAGAAGGATGAAAGATTATGTACTCTTAAGCCTGTTATTCTCACATACCCACAGATGTTCACCTTAAGCATTATTACCATTTATAGACATCCTTTATTATTTTGGGCTTTGTATTTTCACTAGCTCTCTGTATTCTCTCATTTATAATTTCTTGATCTACAAGAAGACAAAGTTTTGAATTAATTTGATTTGTTGGTTAAATTTAGCACAATGTTCCACAGATAGAAAATATTTCAATAAGTGGAAACTTGGTAGGGGATCAAATTGTGCAAATCTATGGATAAATTAAGGAGAGTTGGGTGCAGAGAATGTCAAGAACTGTCATTTATAACACCACTTGTTTCTGTTGTTGTCCCTTGTAGCTTTGTGCTGTATTCAAGAGGAAGTGAGTGATTGATTTTAAGGCTCTGCATTTCCTTTCCAACTCAATGATATACTTTTCATTTAAATTAGAGACATGTTGCTTCCTCAATAAGAACCATGATGGAAAGATGGGGACACCATACATCTAAGAGGTATTCAGAGAGAATAAAATTTGAATCAACATGCATTTGCATAGTACAGCAGTCATTTTGACAAGCGAAATTTTTCAAGTTCAATGCAAAATCCTCATGTTGTTGATCACAGAGTAAAATTCTCTACCCTAGAGAAGCAGTGTTGTATTATGCACACATGTAAAGCCCTCGAAGGACTTCAGCAAGTGACATGTCTAATAAAAGCCACAGGCTACTTCTAGCAATGTGTGTGCAATTGCTTTGTGTCCGGCAGGAAAACCAAATGATTTAATATTTTGTAACCACAGAAATTTTATTATCTATGCTTTCTTCTATTTTCCTACTCCATTTTTTTCAAGCAAGCAAAATTCGAGGCTAGGATGATGTGGCTAATAGTTACTTTGATTTCGTTTCTTAAAAACTCTTTAGAAAGACAAGGACACAAGAAAAATGTGATAGTAATCTATTAAAATCTTCTCTTTATTCCTTCTTTTAGCTTATTGTTTGCTGTCATACTCTGTTTTTCTGATAAAGCTCAGTTACAAGAAAAGATTCCTCATATAATCAAACCAAATTGTTGCTATCGTAAAGTAGTCTTTTAAGGTTTTTATGCATGTAGAAAGCATTTTGTAATTTTTGGAAACATCTTTCATTCAAAGCATGCCTATGTGCAATTAATATGGTAGGATATTTTCATAAAAGAGAAGCACACCAACATATCATGATATAGTGGCAATGAGCCTTTATAGGACACCCTCAAAGTTAAAATGATGCTCTTTCCATTCTACAGTTTTCAATTTCACTTAATCAAAAAGTAGGTGCTACAGAACTACAGAACTCAGGAAGAATCAACTCCTATAATGAAGTTTATTTTTTAATATTAGCTGAAATCAGATTTTTATTTTACTTAACAATTTCTTTTAAAATTTTATTTATTTATCCTTCTTTCATACTATATATCCTAACTGCAGCTTTCCTTCCCTCCTCTGATCCAACTCCTCCACCCCCTCTCCCCAAGATTCACTGTTCCTCTGTTTCTTTTTAGAAAAGAGCAGACCTCAGAGTGATCCAAGCAAACTTTGCATAATAAGATGCAGTAAGAACAGGCACACACCCTCATATCAAGGCTGGAAGAGGCAAACCAGTAGAAGAAAAAAGGTTCCACATGCAGGGAAAAGAGTCAGACACTCGCACTTCCATTATTAGGAGCCCAACAAAAACCCCAAGCTAGAGAAACACATGCATGCAGAAGGCATGGTGCAGACTCATGCAGGCTCATTGGTTACTACTTCAGTCTCTGTGAGCCCATATGAGCCTTGCTTAGTTGATTCTGTGGGCCCTGTTCTCCTGGTGTCCTTGACACATTTTTGAATGGTATTCTAGAGAGTTTATTAAAGTACCTTTACTATTCATTCTAAGAGTCAAAAGTTCAGGTTCAAAAATAAAACCTTAAGAATGATTGCAATAAGATATGTGTTTTTATTGAGGAAACTGATTGAAATGTAAGCAAAAAAAAGTAGTGTGAAAGATAGAGGCTTTGGATTGGATTATTTGACCTTTCCCATTTTGGGAAACTTACATTACTATACATTTTACAGTGAGAAGAAACCATGGTCCCATTAGATGCTTGGCCCTTCCCAGCATGCCTACAATAAAGTTTCTAAAATCCAAGTTTCACTTTGCTTTTACTATTTCAATAGTTCAAAAAACTACAAAAAGCAGATGTGCTTAACAAAATGATGAATCATATTTGTTCCAGTTTAGAAAGTAAATCTTTCTAAAATATCATAGTAAATTTAAGGGTATAGTTATATAACCTAATATATATTAATATGTATACATAGTTTTTTAAAGATTTATTTTTATTTTTAAATTTATGTGTATGTATGTCTCCATGTTTGTGTGTATATCATGGCTGTGCAGGTGTCAGGAATGTACCAAAAAAGAGTCAGATCCCTCATAGCCTGAGTTAGAGTTGGTTGTGAGCTGCTCTTTATAGGTGCTGGGAGCAGAACTTGTGTCCAAGGAAGCAACAAGGGATCTGAACTGCTTAGCCATCTCTCCTGCCCACATAGTTGATTTGTTTTGTTTTTTGTAGAGGAATGTCTTGAAATTCACAGGAATACTGGATTTTAACATGTATCTAAATCTAATACGTGTGATTTAAAATATATATAATATATATTAAGGTATTCAGAAAGCTACTTTGGGCTCTACATGAATAAAATATTCCATATGAAATGAAGTCAACTTTTACATATGCAATAAGATGATTTTCAGGTGATTTTTTTGTTGCTGTTGTTTTGTTTTAATTATTAGTTTTAATTTCCTGATATCCTATTGAGTCCCTTATTCAGAACGTAATTAGGAAGGTAACCAACAGAAATGATATGCTTATAATGACAAATATAAAACTATTAAAAGACCCCAAGAGTGGGGAGACTCTCACTCAAGCCTCAGGATAACACGACCACCCCAAGAACTCATGAGAGACTGTCCTTGCTGCAATCACACGAGGTTTATTAACCGGAACCAGTACTCTGGGGCCGAGACTCATATCCCTTGCAGGGAAGGAGTTCGACCCTGAGTAGCTGGGAGAAGGGGTATTTAAAGGAAGAAATGAAACCACAATCCAAGTGGATAGGGAGGGTGTCATTGGAAAGTTCCAAAAATACCAGTGATCATTGGAAAATTCTGAAAATACCAGTGATAATCACAAAGGGGTAACTCCCCGTTTCTCAAGATTATTCTCAAGATTATAATCTAACTTTATGGTCAGCTAGTTCCTGGAACAGAGCTACTGAACCAGCTAACCTAGATTTTTGGCTCTTCTCTTCATGCTAGATTTTTGGCTCTATTTTTCCTACTAGAGGGGTCTGGATTTATCCAGGTCTTTCACTATATTCTTACAATAGACACTGAAAAGTTGTGAATTGTGATGGTACTTTATTATTGTTAAAGCAAACTATTGAAATTTGAGCCTACAAGGTTGTCTTGGTGATGTACTAACTTTGCATTATTATTCTTAAAATGTTTTGTGTATATCTTCAGTATTTGTAATCATGCTGTTTTTATTATTTGTACAAAACTGATTTGTGTCTCCAGATTCACATGTCTGCAACAGATCTACATTCTTTACTGTGATACATAGGGTATTTGCTTTTTATTTTTGTTTTTGGTCTGTGCTCTGCTGCAAAATAGACAAGGTATGTATTATTCACAACATTTATATCTTCTGAAAACCTCAGAAATGCATCTATTAAGCATCCTTCTTTAAAGTTCATAGTAATATCAGGATTTGCAGTTACAAATCCCCCAAATGTAGAGTTAAAGAAATGCCACTGGGGTGCTAAAGTGGCTTTGCTCATTGTCTAATGACTACACCATTGCTCAGCTGCCTATTTCTAAAACATATCGGCCTATCTCTACTTAGTATTCTTTATTAAAACTCGCATTTTATTGCCAATAATTCTATAAGCTTGAATAATTTGTAGGGTGTTTAATATTTACATTTTGCTTTCTAGAATTTCACTATGTTTTTTAACAAATATAAAATTTATTTCCAACTTAAAAAAATTCTGTTTCCCTTCCTTTACCCAGGCAAAATAATTCACAAGAAATTTTAAAATACAAGCCTTTTCTGTCACATTTATATCCAAGAAGAGTTCTCAGAGAACACTGGTTGTGAAAGTGAACAAAATACATTGAAATATTATAAACTTTATGCTAACTAACTATTCATTTGATTTTAGAGTCCTATATTTTATTAAATACCACCCCATGTTAATAAAGTTCAATTTATCTTGTTTTAAATGTCCTTCAAATTTTAAAATTCAGACTAACTTTCATTTCTCAAACAAATCATTCTTTGTACCTGGACTTTCAATTTCAATGTTTATTCCTCTATTACTTCATAATCTTGTATGTATTTTCTCTTATTGTTTGTTACACAAGATTTAAATTACTTATTTAGTACCCCTTTTCTTACTAAATTTATATTTCCTGATACTTTATGGGTATGCAATAAAGCTAGTGAATCATAGAAAGCATTTAAAAGATATACAGAATAACCTGCTATGGTGGTACATGTGTATACTACCGGCACTGTTTGATGAGAAGTTCAAAGCCATCTTTAGCTGCATAGTAAGTTTGAGGTTAGCCTGTGTACATGAGACCCTTTCTCTAAAAATGTAAATATACACACACGGGTAAGATTAGATAGACAACATAGAAAATTATCAAATTATTTTTTTTTTACTTTTATCTGCATTTATTTCATGCTGAATTTATTCCCGTGCCAGAAGTTTTTGTTTCTTCAGTTTCTTCTGGGATCTTTTTCTTCTGTGCAACCTCCTCTTCTGGCTTTGGAACAATCTGTTCCTTTTCAGTGAGGATCATCTCGATGTGGCAGGGGGAGCTCATGTATGGGTTAATCCAGCCATGAGCTCTGTAAATTCGGCGGCGCATCTTAGGTGCTTTGTTCACCTGGATGTGTTCAATGACTAGAGAGTCTACATCTAAACCCTTCAGTTCAGCATTGCTCTCTGCATTTTTAAGCATGTGCAGCAAAAATTCCGCACTCTTTTTTGGCCACCGACCCTGTGTCCAGCCCCACTGTTTGGCCTGGGCACACCTACCGACTCCACCATTGTACCGTCGGAATGGCACACACTGCTTCTTCAAAGTGACATCTTTCATTTACTTGGTGGCTTTCCGGATATGCATATCCTTGATGGCCTGGGCCGTTTCACGGGTGTTCTTAAAGTGAACCCGAAGGTTTGAGCCTGCATGATTTTGTAGGGTTTTCTGGGTCAAGAGAGTAGCGAACCATCTTCACAGGTCACCGCTGGCCGCTTACAGCGAAAATTATCAAATTATTAATATTAAAAACCACATTAGCAAAAACATTCCCACATTAACTTTAGCATTATTCGCTATCATTCCCCAAACCTCTAGTAAGTCACTTCCTTAAGTTGTACATTTTGTCCTATCCTTCAAAACTATGTCAAACTTGTTCCACTGCTAACTGAAGACATACGGAATGGGAAATTGAATTGTTTGTTTTAACTAGCATATTTCTATCAAATAATTTTATTCAGCTCTGTTTCTACATAACAGAACTCATATTAAATAACCAGTAATTTTGTCTATATTGATAGTAGGAGCTATTGGGAAGCTATTTAATAGCTGTAGAGGGATAATTTTAATGTTACTTTAACTTTCTGAAAGATGCTCACTTACTGCAACTTAATGGTTAAGACTATCTGAAACGTGTCCAAAAAACACAAGGAAAAGTAGATAATTGAGAAAAACATTGTTGTACTGCAACAAAGATCTGCCAAGGTTCCCATTCTACCAGGTGATAGGCTCCCTTGGGTATCTCTTGGCATGGAAGAAATCAAATCTGAAGGGAAGCTAAACATTCAAATTGGCTCATGCTTTTATGTGTGATAGAGAAAGAAACTAAAGCAAAGAGATATGGGAAATTTGCAATTTTTCTTGTTTAAATGAAACTTCTGTTATTTCAAAGAGCTTATTTTCCTGTTAGACATGAATCCACTCAGGCTGCTGACATCACAGGACTATTCTCAGTCCAATCTCTTTAGGGAAAGTATATCCAGAAAAAGTGGTGTGGATTTGCGGACCACCATGCCTTGAGAACTGCAAAGGCTTATTGGAAAATCAACAAAAGCTTTTCATTTTTTTTTTCTGTGAAAGAACTAAATGGTGGAAAAACAATAAAATAGGGCATTTTTTGTGTGCTTGTTTTACCATGAATGTGCAACTTCAGGGGGAGCTGATTTATGAAGCATATATTTCAAGCTAAATGAAGAATTAAAAACAACTTCATGAATTATTTGAAGACTGCATTTCAATTTAGAATGAAAATCATAATTATGGTTGTCAAAATTAAATGTTACTGACATGTTCAGACAATACCGCCATCTAGCCAATTCATTGAAACCTGCAGCCTTGACATTGATTATCTTGAGATTATTAACATCATTATCCATTCCTTACTTTCTTTCAGTTTGTAGTCCTGGGAAATACAAAGGCAGCTTTCTTCTGTTGTACGAAAGTGTACAGGTGTCCTTGTTCCTGCGTACGCCTAAGGGGTTCAGAGGCCAACACTGAGTGCCCTCCTCTGCCACTCCCCATCTTATATTTGCTGTGAGAGAGAATGTCACTGAACACAAAGCTCATTGTTTCAGCTACATCAGCTGACAAGAGTTCCTCAGCATCTATCTGTCTCTTTTCATCCTGACAATTATATTATATCATTTTTACATTAGTACAAGAGACACAGACTTAAGTTCTCATATTTGTGCATCAAGCACTTATCTCTCTGAGCCATTTCTCCAGTCTCAGATTACAGTCCTTCTCATTGGTTATTGAACTAGTTACAATGAGGATCAAAAGATATAAATGCTGTAAAATCTTAAACATATGCTAAATTCTTTTAAATATATTGTTAAAATGATCCAAATCATATGTATTAAACGTTGGCATGTGTTACATATGGGAATACAAACAGCATGTTAGAGAGTATGGTTTAAGAGCACACTGCTCAGTAATAAAACATGAAAATTGCTTTGCATGATGGCTCTATCCTGAATCTTTTGATTCCTAGCCTAGAATGTCCTCGTGCTTTCTATGGCAGCCTCTTACTTAGAAATCGGACTTACTTTTAATGGGCAGCCATTCTAATTCTGCACCATTTGACTGCGCAGAAGGGGAAAACAACCTTTCCTGTGACTTCTACTGTGAGCCCCAGGCACATGCCTAGAACTGCAACATAAAGTACAAGCTATCTCTGCATGTCCTTGTAATCTCTGAATTTTCTCTTCAGAGAACAGATTATATCATGACATTAGTCATGCTCACCAAAGGCCTGAGGAAATCTGTGCTCTGAGACATCACACATTTCAAAGTACTGAAATAGTAACAATAAGTTTTAAGTTGTGAGACTGGATAGTAGTAACATGTGGAACTCTTAAGAGAAATGTTTGTGGAGATGCCTTTTCAGAATTGTGTAGTCTCTTCGTATCAAGATAATGCTCATAGCAAAATTATTTATTTATTTGTCGTTTATGGAAGGATATTGCTATGTGGTCCTGGGACTTGCTACCTATACCTAACTGGCCTCAATCTTGTGGTGATTCATTAGCCTTGAGTCCCTGAAAATGAAGACTATAAGTATCCTCCAACAAATTTACTTACCCAAGAATTCTGAGCTGGCTACCGCAGTTACCACTAAACAAAAAGTTGTGAGTATAAACACTCTTCCTCTTTCCCATAAGCTACCTGTGAGCCCATCACTAAGACTAGCTCAAAGTTCATTTCAAAATCCACAAAAGCATCACACACAAAGTTGATGCTTTAATTTCTGAGTTGAAGTTCAAGAGGTTCATTCAACATGCATGCCATGTCATATTTTTTTCTGTACACCTATGGTCATGCTGGTGCCACCATATGAGTGGAGAAGAGAGAGGACAACTAGAAGCAGTAAGTTCTCTCCTTCCACGAGGTAGGTCCCAGGGATGGAAAACATGCCTTTAAGCTTGGTAATATTTATTTAATTGAGTCATCTTGTTGGTCCTTCTTAGTAAGATTTTAATGGTATATTATAACAATTTGTAGAATGCTATTAGGGATTCCCAAAATACCCCAAGGACAAGAACAAATATTTCACTAAAATAAATTTCAGCTATTTAGTGCTCCAGTAGTGCAAACTGAAGTCATTCTTTGGAAAATCATAAGCATTTATGCATGTAGTTCTCTGATAAAAAGAAAACCAAATAGAAAATTGTTTAAAAGCAAATAAAAATACTGAAAATGGTATTGCAATATAATTTAATTGATACATTTTAGGATCACAAAATATTGAACTATCTTATCACTGCAAACATTTCAGAGTCAATGAAATCTTAAATGTTTTTTTTTCTATTCTGCAATAATATCAAGGCCCTCTAAACTGTGGCAGGAGAGACTTGCAAGAAAGGAGAGTTTTTACCACTTTAGAAGACTACAGAAGTCAGTGTTGTATTACGAGATGGGAGAAACATTTAAAATAACACAATTGAATCATCATGAGAGCTGGCTATGTGAACTGCAGCCTGCCTGCCAGGGATTGCACGTTTGATGATGTTGCTACCCTCATCGTTCTACATTTATACTTATAGTTCTCATCTTACATGCTCACTACAGATTTCCAAGTGTTTAAACCTCAGTATTTGTGCAAAATGAAGCAAGTGGAGTGTTCTTACTAAAAAAATAAAAGGCTGCTACTCATGAACAACTACCTGGGAATAAATTTTTTCCAGATGTGTCCTCTCTGAAGAGCACATAAGCAGAATTTAGAGGAAAGCCAAGGGAGATAGCAGAGTGTGTGTGCGAAAGCTGTGCAGAGCAGCAGGGCTTTGTCTTATTTTCATTTTTAGAAAACTAGAATGGAGATAGATGTTTGCATGAATAGTGCAATGTTAACTTCTTGAAGGGCAACTGTCTTACTCAACTATGTGCACAGTGGGGTGTCCTTCAGATCTGGAAACTTTTATACTTATCATAACAGGATTTCCAAGGATGTTTTCTCTCATTTTAGGAATGAAAATTGTTCAAGGGCTTTCATTAAACTGGTTGTTATGCTACTTTTTTTCCTTTTGAATATTGATGCCAGCATTCAGGAAAATTCTAACATAAAAGGAGAAAAACCCCAGGGTTCTATTGAAACATCAGCTGTTGCTACCATGAACTAAACAGATGAATACTAAAAAGTCATTCTGTGTAGTAATAATAGTGACAAATTTTGGGTGTGGGCCAGGATTAATGGTCAAATATTTTGCTATTAGTATAAGCCATAGAAAACCCTCAATGATTTTAAAGAAATGAAGACAAACATGAGAGTCATTAAAATCTCAAATCTTAGAAGTCTAGATGACTTTCTGTTCTTAAAGTCAGTCACTCTGTAGTGGGAAAAACATGTGTGACTGCACCCACTTCATGAAGGAAAAGTGAAGTTCAGAGAATGAAAACAAAAGCTGTGGGAGCATTCTATCCGGAGGAATCTTTGAGACTCCTACTTCTGTGTGTTCCTGTCCACAGTTTCCAATGTATGATGCCTGAATTCTCAAAAATCCTGTAGAGGATTTTTAATGACAATGTAAATTCTTAATACTAGCAATATTTACACTGGAGATTCAGAAAGTATGATAGACAAAACAGCAGATACCTTTAGACAAAAAGTTTGTGGATAACGACTATGTCCTATAAGAAATTAAGCTAAAATCAAATATAAGATTTGGCATGGACTGCATGATAACCATTGCTGTTTGACAAGGTTCCAGTGTTTCAGCATTGCACACCACACTTCTGCAGCACCTTTTTACTTTCATTTTTAATGTTTCTCACTATTAATGCCCTTTCCATTGGGAAACTTTGTGTGGGCTTTGGTAAAAGAATAAAAATGTGTACCATGGTAGCCTCTCTTAACCAAGTAATTATCTAGCAAAAAAAAAAAATCCCCCTCACCACAGAACCAGGAATTCCATTGTACTCCTAATTATACTAAGAACAAGAATGTTGAGAATTACTGGACACACCTGATCTCAATGATAAAGTACCTCTAATTCAGATCCAGAATCTGAGGTCGTTAAAGAATTCAATTAATAAATACAGAGAAATCAGATTGGTCTGGTGTAATGGGAAAGGAGCAAGACTTTAGGACATTCCATTTTGGGAGCATTATGAGTGGAACAGGCCCATGTAGTAAGGCTAAGAAACTGTAATATAGTGTCTGCCTCCAAGAAGTCCTTTTCTGAGGGTCAGGCATTTGGATAAGGGTCTCCAATCCTTTGGGAGATTGAGGAAAGTTCCTGATTGATAATGCAGTTATTCTTCTTATCTCTAGCAAGAGAAACTTGTCGCCCTAAATTAACATAGGACTGGTGCCTGTTGTCCAGGTCAATGCTGGCTTCCCCAACTCCTGCTCTCAAGCCACACCCAGTTTATATGTCCCTTTCTCCCATTTAATCTCATGTGCAGCTATACAGTATAAAAGGTGTATTCTTTTTTCAATTAAAGGCTGCGGGCAGCCAACCTGATTCACCTTCAAATGGTGTCCGTCTCCTCCCTGTCTCTGTTGCTGATTCCACACATCCTCTTTGTGCCCTAAATCTCCTGCCAACGCAGGTCTCCAGCAAAGATTCACTTTAAATCATATTTGATGCTAATAACTGAAAATACTATGAATATCAGACCCATTACTATGTGACTTTTTATACTCTGGCAAAAAAAAAAATGGTGTGATTACACCACTTGCAGACTCTACTAGAGTACAATGGAAAGCTGGAGAAATTGTGGGAATGCAGTAATTGGAATTGCCAAGCTAAACTCACCTCTGTAAAACCATGGCCCATCATAACTTCCTGAAAAATAATCTTCAAGGAATACTGATTCAGGTGGCTAGGATGCCAGTGTCCAGAAAATAAGTCAACTCTTACTTGTCCTGTAAAAACAACATAAACAAAACTATTGCCCCTGAGATAATCGGCATTTAAGCTAAAGTCAAAAGAAGTTTTGAAAATTTGCCTCAGTCCTAGTCAGCTTCTCATGATTCTGGAAATGATACTAGTCAATATTCTTTATCTTAATAACGGAGAAATGTGTGAAAACATAATTTAGTGTGCCAGGGTTTTCCATTGTGCAATGCATGGTGTGATGAAACCATGTCTGTCCAAAGACCTATTCAAATAAATGAAAGACCCTAATATTAATATTCCACATACCAAATATGTCTCTTAGTATATGATTTGGTTTGCTACAGTCAATTTTTAACAGTAAAAGAATCTCACCAACTCCTTTACCAGCTGCGTTACTTCCCTCTGTTTAAGCAAACACAATTATAAAACAACACGGGAGGAAAATGAGGAAAGTCCACCTAGTGTTCTCTTTCCTTTCAGTCATTTCTCAAAAATCACTTAGGAGAAGCTAGGGTTGGTAATAATTCATGCTTTGAGAACTGGGCTAGAACCATGTGAGTGAAACAGTTATGTACTATCTTTATGTGCTATCTTTACTGTTTTAGCCAGAATAGGACACACACACGCACACACACACACACGCACATACAAGTGCACACACACACACATAAGAAGCTATGGTCACACATTATTTAACTCCAATTATTCTAGAGAGACATTTAATATACAAATACAAGGTATTTAAAACTAACATTGCACCATGCAAAAAGATCAATGGTAAAATGCATGCTAATAACTTCATAGTTTTTCTGTAACTTGCAATGTCATGAAATGATATTTTTTTTTAAAAAAGTGACTGAACTTTAAAGTGAAAACCTAGGCTTTTAATTCTTTTTCACAGATTTATCCAAATTTTGTCTTTTATAAATGCCTTCAGTATTTCATTTTGTATTAAGCGTCTGATATTATATAGAACCTGGTTGCTTGTTATGAATAAGTGAATAAGTAAAAAAATCTTTAGATTTTGTCACTTTTTGACGTTACAGTATCCACAGTTGCGGGAGAGCCACGAGCTGCAGAGCAGAGGAGTTCACCATGAATGAATGTCTTCAGAGCTTTCCCTGCTGACCTGGACCTGGGAGAATGAAGTCAGCACTAGTAAAATAACCAACCAAAAATAAATAGTAATAATAAAAACATATTTTAATCACAGAAATCAGCAAACACAAATATTTTCCCCTCTGAAGAGACTATCGTTCACTATTTACAACAAACCACTCATGTGATCAAACTCATATGATCAAAATCTCTTTAAGGAATTCAATAATGTTTAAGAATGCAACAATTTCTGAGGCCAAGAAGAAGTTTGAGAACGACAATTTTACACAGAGTATTTTTTAAAGCTATTGAAAATGATTCTGGACAGATAGAAGGCTCAACAGTTGAGTATCTGTTGCTTTCCCAAAGGATTCATGTTTGGTTCTCAGAACCAGGATGGTAGCACACAACCATCAATAACTCCAGTTCCAGGACCTCAAATGCCGTCTTATGGCTTCTGCAGGCACAAAATTCTTATTTGGTGAGCACACATAAATTCTCATAGATCTAAAGAAATTGAGAAGAATTGTTACTTCCTTAAATTGCTCAGTGGGTAAAAGGACTTGCCATCAGTCCTGACAGCTTTAATTCAGTACTCGATACCTGAAACCCACATGGTGGTAGGAGAAAAGCAATTCTGGCGTGTTGTGAAAGCTTTGTGCACACTGTATCTCACTTTCGCAGGCAAATACACATATAAACAAATAAATGTAATAAAATGAACTGGGACAGGGCTCACTAGCCACTTATTTAGTCCTTCAGGTATTCACACCGGTAACCTTTCAGATTCAAATTTAAAAATTGATTAATTGGTTTGTCTTTAATACAGAATCAGTACCATTACGTTCCCTCCATTATTCTCCAGTTCACTCAGTACACACACACACGTATACACACAAACACACATGTGCATGCATGTGCACACACAGGCATGCATACACACACACACACACACACACACACACACACACACAGGCATGCACATACTACATGCCCTAGAGTCTTGTGAATCAGCCACTCTCATTCTAGCAGACAAGAAATGAAGAGGGTGAAATAGTCTTAGATGAGGCAAAAGTTTCCTCTAAAGTGATGCTCAAATGAACTGTTAGTGATTAATGATTTTTGTTTCAGCACCCGGGCCATTCATGTATAGCAGCTCTAACCTGAATAACATGTCAGAAAGTGCATGGAGTTTGAAATCAATGCAGGAACCATTGTCAAAGCTTTACAATGAGAGTCTAAACAAAATTATCCCTTTGCTTCTAACTGTAGTAATATTAATCACACTGACTTTTTTCAGAGCTTTGCTTTGGAATTAATTACCATAGTCCAAACCATTCCTGAGAAAGCAGCAAACACGGAGGTAACGATTGTTTCCAAAGCTTTACTTAAACGTGAGGGAGGATAGCAGAGTCTTTCAAAACCTCCTTTATATACATATCTGTAAAATGTAAAAATCTGTGTAATCTGTATACTTTAAAAAATAAATGAAAATTGGGGGAAATGTACCATGGTTTTCAATTGCTTTCAATTACCATTAAACCTTTCGGAGAGTGATTTGCATAATGTTTCATAAACATGTAGGCAGATTAACCTTTTTTAGTTAATTTATTCATTAGCAGTAAAAATTCAAAGCACCTCTTATGAGAAAATAATGTCGTGCTGTTAAATTACATGGAAACAAAGCAATTGGGACATACTTGCCTAAGTTCATACTGTGTCAGAGCACAAAAGGAGTGGAAAGAAAAAAACTTTGCCTGTTAGCAGAGTGTTGATTAGATTGCCAGTTTGTGAGCAATTAGTGGTATTACTAGAAGATTAGGTGAAGTATTAATTAGAGTTAGTCCAAATGACTCCTGGGGAGTAAAGATACTTCCACTCACTTTGTTGCTGGTGATACAGGCGGGCCCTGGAACCTGGGGCATGTCTCTCCAGTATCCCCTGTCTTATGGGCATCAGCAAACCTAGGACCCCAGCACAGGTCTTGAAATGACACATATATGGAAACTCTCTTGTAATTTTATTATAGGATACATAAAATATTATATGCACTTTGGGCAATGAGAAGTCAGCACTCAGCTCTGAAAAAAATTGATCCTGGAAGCAAAGTCAGACCAAGAAAGTTATAGATGGTCAATAGACATTGAGAAATTAAAGAAAGAAATTTCTCAGGTGAGAAGTCTGTGGGTAATTCACTTACCATGTAAGATAAAAGTCAAGCCAAATTAAGAATATGCCTTCTACATAAAGTGCGTAGACTCTTGTCATGGCAGCTGATAGGAAGATGGTCCTACAAATTGTCACATTCTAGGAGCATATTGCTTACCCAATGACTTTAGTTGGCAGTTTTATTTAAACAAAATTCAGGATTTTGCCAAATGGCAGAGCAAAATAGTAATGTTCATGATGGTGTTCATGATGCCGGTGGTGATAATGAGGATGTGATTATGATGATGAAAGTAGCAACAGTTATATGCCCCAGCTTTCTTACAACTCCAGTCCCTCTCTTGTTTCCCTTTTAATACTTACTACGTTGATTTTTGATCCTTACCTGAGTCGACCTTTCCCTTAAACAGTAATTGCTTTTGATCTGTAATTTGACACCACATTCGCTGCTGGCTGCAACACCTCACCTAGGCAGCACAGTAGAGCTGCCCCCAGCGGCATGGGTGCAGAAGAGCTGGCCCTGTCCTTTGCATGAGCAACGTGGGAGAGCCAGCTCTGAAATTGTGAGCACTGGAAAGTTATCCTTACCTCTCATCACCGATAGCATATGTAAGAACTGGCCCCTCACCTGGTCGACATAGGAAAACTTGATATAGAGGTGTGGATGCAGGAGAACTGGCCCTAACCCTTTCCTTAGTGGTGCACAAGAGCTGGTCCTGCCCCTCACAGGCTAAAGCACTCTGAAGAGCAGTTCCTGTCCCTTCCCAGTTGCTGCAGGCAAGAGAGCTGTACCCACCCCTCATCTGAGCCAAATGGGAGAACTGGCCTTGATGGCATGGGTGTAGGAGAGCAGGTGGTCTGAACAACTTAACTACCACCCAGGCCCAGATCCAGGCCTTTATGTTGGTCATGCCAACATCTATACCATCTAAGAACTGCTGGGAGATGTGAAGGGTTAGGTCCTGCATAACCAAAGCTTCAGAATCTCCAAGACACAGGGCAACAATAGGATATCTGAGAGGAGTCAGGTGTGAGTCCAATATTGATAGTGTAGCAGAAGCCAGAGGCTTAAAACCAGACCAATGAGTCATTGCAAGAAATATTTTAAGCAAAGCTGTTTAGATGAAAGTGTACAATGTGTGGCACACTGTGATACATCCACTGCAGCTTCCACAATGAGATTCTTTTTCATTTTTATTTTTATTATTTTTACTTTTTGTTTTCTTTGGGGGATTGCAAGGGTGGAGAGAGGATAAGTGGGATTGGGGTACACGATGTAAAATTCACAACCAATAAGGTTTTTTGTGGTTTTTTTGTAGTTTTTTCTTTGCTTTTGTTTTTTAATGGAGAGACACATACCAAATCAAACATCATTGCTGAAGCACAAAAGGAAGCTATTGAGTCAACAGACCAACACTTGCTCCATCACACTTCAAACTTCTTGGGAGATAGCAGACATCACTGCATTACTTTGTAGACTTTGGCCCCGGAGCATAGCATCCATCTTGCTATTGTTTTCAGATACCTCTTCGCTTTTCAGTTAGTTCTTATGGTTCCTTTGATGCAGTATGCAGTACCCTTCTATTACATTGAAGCATTAAGCACATCTAGAACTTTGCAAAAAGAATAAACAAGTATTCCCTAACATTGAAAAAGATGCTAAAGATTTTAGCATGAAAATAGAAACCATTTTTTAACCATGACTTATCAAAATATCTTTAAGAAATTTTTGTAATACTGACAAATCTAGTGTTGATGCTTTAATTTGGAATTTTTGATGTATTTTATTCAATTTAAAATTAATATTAAAGGGTTTTTAACTTCCTTTCTTTTTTAGACAAAGTCATTGATCTGGAGTTATACACTCTGTGTGTGTGTGTGTGTGTGTGTGTGTGTGTGTGTGTGTGTGTATGTGTGTGCAGTATGTGTGTGCAGTATGTCCCATTACAGTATTTAAACCACAGTTTAGGGGATGTTCAGTCAGTAAAGAGAGTGCCAAGAAAGTACGATATACTGAGATTATCATGTTTTAAGATCTCCAGTACTTACACAAAAAGAAAGGAAGGAAGAAAGGATGATTAGAAGGAAGAAAGGAAGGAAGGAAAGAAGGAAGGAAAGAAGGAAGGAAAGAAGTGCAAGTTGGTGTAGCTACATGAAAATCCATGGATAGGTTCCTCAAAAAGCTAGAAATTGATCTGCTCTGATCCAACCATACCAATTGATACTCAAAGATTTTACATCCAACTTTAGACACACCTGCTCATCCAGGCATATTTATACCTTATTCACAATAGTCATAAAATAGAAATGGCCTATATTTCTATCAACTAATGAGTAGATAATGAAAATTTCTTATACTTTCACAATGAGATATTATTCAGCTTTTAAGAATATGAAATTCACAGGTAATTGGACAGAGCAGGAAACTACCATTCTTGGTGAGATAACCCAGACCAAGCAGGTAAAAATCACATCTTCTTTCTCATATGTGAGTGCCAGATTTAAATCCACAGATATGCATGTTTTAAATTTGGAATTCATATAGATATTAAAATACAAACTGGGAACCATGGCAAAGGATGGCTTTTTAAGGAAAAATATAATATATAATAAAGCACTATAATTGTTTTAAAAGGAATAGTGAAAGATGAAGTGTTAAATTAGAGTTGGGTAAGGCCTAATTAAGGTAAAGTCCAGTGACAGGAATAGGTTGCCTTTTCTAGAATTGTTGACCAGTTGAAACAGTGAAGTTAAATAGGTCCCCAAACATCGAATATTCTTTCTCAATTGCTTATTTTTTCAAATTCTGTTAGTTACCTTATGAAAACTTTAGGGAAGACTCTAATGCTGAAGACAACATATAGTTGGGTTATAGAATTTAAAGAAATAGAGCTGTTACTGATCTGGAAGCATCATTCTGGCTAGCTTTCATATTGCTGGAAGGTACTACAGTACCTCTGAGTACATTACTTGAAAAGAAAAGTAATTGTCAGTCTTATCCAGCTATGAATCGTGTAAGCTACAGTAAGGACTGACCTAGTAAGGCATTTTCACTGGTACAATAATGGCATGAACCTCATAGAAACAACTCACCACATTCTGATTGAATTTAAGTTTCACTCTACAATATAAATCCATCACATGACACCATTATTGACTGATGAACTTGTGGCTAGACAGGTCATAAACTCTTGGGAAAAGCCCACTGCTATTATTCTGTTAAATAATAATTACACTAATTTCTAATAACTTATTGTTATACTTACAGATCAATTCATTTCTCAAGCCTCCTCAGTGAAACTTCTACTTGTCATAGATGCAATTGACCTATACACCAACAGCTAGCCAGCATGTAGAGAATAAAGGACAATGGAATTGTTAGCTAAATGGAACATCTATGTCACACTGTCACCTCCTAAGACTCAGTAAATCATTGCATAGAAAGGGGTGTTAAGATTGTAAGCCTCAGAAGCAGTATATAGATACAAGAAATAGTGTCTTTTGTACACAGTAGGGAAACTTGTACATGGAAATTCACAGCAGTTGGGACACTATGGCAAAACCTAGGCAAGCTCAACTCAGACCAAATTCCATTATCAACCAATGACTTCAGGGAGGCAGGGGCAGTTTCCTTTAAAAGAATAGTCCCCGGTCAGGTAACCATTCTCCAGAAAAAGGCCACACATTCAATAATGGGCAGCATGAATTTGAGTGATAAGTGACACAAAAAACTGAGGGCAAGGATGTGGGTGACTAAAGACGGGGTGGGGGATCTGGGAGTTGGGGTTTGGAGTGGTTATGATAAAAACACACCATATGAAATTCTTATTTTTTCTTAATTTTAAAAGAAATGGGTTGAACTAGCATACCTGTTGTCCTAGTAGGGGCAAATGAAGACAGAATTTCTGGATCTTATTGGCCAATGACTCTTGTTGTATCAGTGAGGTACCGCTTCAGTAATAGACCTTGTCTCAAATGTATGATAAAAAAAGGGATTAGGAAGGTGCCAGAATACACCTCTGAATATACATCCATGCTCATGAACATGTTCTTTCTCACACATTTATATGCAACCATACAGCATACACACAGAGAAAATAAAAAATAAAACCTACAATTTATTGAGAAATCACATTTTTGGAATATGGCATTTTAAAATGAAGGATCCCATGCAATCAGAATTACTTATCTAAAGTTTCACCAAAATAAAATGTTCTGACATTAAAACACTTAAAAAAAATTGACTATATATCTGTACAGTAATTTGATGATTAATATGTATAAAACTTTATTGTAGGGAGAGGGGGAAGGAGAAGGGAGAGGGAAGCACTGGGAAGAGCTTGGAGGAGTTGGAGGGTGGAAATGGAGGAAGGGCAGATATTGGAGCAGGGAAGAAGATATTTACACTAAGGGAGCCATTTTAGGGTGGGCAAGAGACTCGGCTCTAGAAGGGATCCCAGGTGTCGATGAGGCTGTCCCCAGCTAGGTTCTTGGGCAGCAGAGGAGAGGGTGCCGGAACTGGCCTTGTCCCATAGTCACACTGATGAATATTTTGAATATCACCATAGAAATTTCGCCCGATGGATGGAGATAGAGACAGAGACCTACCTCCACATCAGAGCTCCCAAGGTCCAGTTGAAGAGCAGAAGGTGAGAGAAGATGAGTAAGGAAGTCAGGACCGTGAGGGGCTGGTCCACCCACTGAGACAGTGTGCCTGATCTAATGGGAGCTCACCAAATCCAGCTGGACCTAGACTGAACAAGCCTGTGATCAAACCGGACTCTCTAAATGTGGCTGCCAATGGGGACGGACTGAGAAACCATCTATAATAGCACTGGGACCTGTCTCTTCTGCATGTATTGGCTTTTTCGGACCCTAGTTTACTTGGATGCACACCTTCCTAGGCCGGGATGGAGGGGGGAGGGCCTTGAACTTCCCACAGAGCAGGGTACCCTGCCCTCTCTTAAGGATGGAGGGGAAGGAGGGTTACTGGGGGAGCGGGAGGGGAATGGGAGGAGAGGAATGGTCAATTTTTGAATGAAAAAATTAAAAATTAAAAAAAAAACTTTATTGTACTCATTGGCTAATAAAGATTGTGCAATATTACTTTGTAGAAATTCTTACTATCACAACTTGACTCATTTCAAAGTACAGTCAATAAAAGGTTTTTAATTTCTTCCTGAGAGAAAGGTTCATCAGTTATCATTTTAGGTTTGCTCAAGGGCCTGGAAACTGGGGGTTGTCCTAGATGACCTTTAAAGATCCCTTCTAGTCCTCTGACTCTGAAATAAATTAAAGTTTTATGAGCACATTATGCATAAGCATCAGTGGATCTGGAAGACAATGAGGATGAAGTCTGTGCTCAGACTCTCCCTTCTCGTATTTATGCTTCCCATTCATTTCATGCATAACTAATTTCATATAGCAATTGGTAATCGCGTCTTAGTAATGACACCACAGGCATCACAAAACAATTGCAATCATGGCTGCAATTCATTGTAACTACAGCTAAATGCCAGCACTGCACTGAAATACCTCCCTGGTCCACCCAAGAAAAAAATGAGAATAAAATGCACCTATAAAATGGTCACCTTCAACTAACTAGCTTAGAGTCCTGAGCAGTGTTGGTTCCTGCTTAATTGTTTTTCCTGTCCATTTAAAGTATATAATAATGTTATATTGAGAGGATGAGTCTCTTAAATAGACTTCTTTTACAAAACTAAAAAGACATACGCTACTGTTTTAGTACTACTACACTAATGCTACCATGTTTGCTCAATTCCCTCTTGTTTTTCAGATCTGTTGATGCATAAGTATAATGAAGTAATAAATAAAGGGGCATGTGTGTTGTTCTATCACATGTTCTACTGAGTCAATATATTCATGGGTAAGAAATAATAATCATGGTCATGGTAAGGTGACAAAGTTGATTCTCCTTTTTCTTTTTTTTCTTGCTAGATTTTAAAGCCCACATCTGTCTACAAATTATATCTTATAGGATGATCTGAAATGTCCTTATAACCCTTTATTAATGAGTAACTTATCTGTGTCATTAAGTTCCTACAAAATTTTGAATTTAGTTCCATATTTTAAAGTTTATGGTTATAAAATTCCATTAAGCAGATGAACTAAATATGTCCTACCAAAATAACAAACATTTAATCAGAGGTCAAAGAACCTAAGTAATGCTTCTATGGTTACTAAGACAAATTCACCATTGTTATAACAGTGAATAACATCTTTATAAATGTAATTTATAAATGTAACAGAGGTGTGTTAGTCCATGCATTGTGCTAGAGACAGATACATCATGTCATGGTGTGTTTCTAGAATAAAGTGTCTGTTATTTTGACAAATACCACTGTTCCTACACACATTCAGAGTATTGCACAAAGACCTTCTAGGCAAATGGGTCTTAAAAGACTACCCAGCAGGCAAAGTGCTCTTGTGAGGCCCCAAATTAAATGATGTGTTTTCACTCCCCTAAACAAGCTTGTTTGACCACCTGCACCTTCACCGCATGGCTTGACCACATGCAGGCAGCAAATATGGGCAGGAAAGATGTCAGCACGTATGCTCAACCTTGATCGGATGCTGCCAGTAGGTACAAAGGAAGGAAACATTTCTGGATGTATGATTGCCTCTGATTGGAACTGATGGAAAATATGGTGGCCTTGTATGGTTGCTTTTTGTATTCTCTGCAAGGCATTACTTGTGGAAATTTTCTGGAAAACCCAAAGATGGACCTAGCCACAGTCCATCAACCTGGCCAGTATTTAATTAATGTTTGCTTCACATTTGGCTTTAAATTCTGGTGGTGGTTCTATTCTTGACCAAAGGGAGTAGAAATTTCTGTACAAGCCTGAGAACTGGGCTTCAATCAGAGCATTCATGTAGAAAGCCAGACAAAGTTGTGTATCCTTGTAAAGATCTCTGCGGCTTGCAGACAAACAAGTCTAGGATAAGTAGTGAGTTATGGATTTAAATGAGAAGCTCTCCCTCTAAAACCAGGATGGATAAAGCTCCAAGACAAATGAAAGCAAGGTAGTTCTCTGGCCCACACATGCATACACAGGCATATGGAAGTGAATCCACATGCATGTCTACACCAGTAGCCACACAAACCTTTAAGCCCACACACAGATATTGAAAAGGAAAAATGAGTAGTAAATTGCAGTTGATCTTCGTTTTTATATCTTCTCTTTTCACTGATAGCAAAGACACTGCCTTCAGTTAAAAATAGTAATTTCGTGCTCTAGTTCTTTATCTTCATGGATCTGGGGATCTAAGGCATAAAAGGGTTGCTTTTCCATCACTGGCTCTCAAACTATCACCATGCAAGAAGCAACCTGTGGACTTCCTCAATATATAATATTGATAGTAGGAATATTTAAGTTATATTTCTTTGCTTTATTTAACAGAAGTCCATTGCAAGTAATCCTGAAATTACATCAAGTGAAATCGTTGAAGTTTAGGGCTTGCCACTTATTAAATTTCACTTTACTCTGAAAATGACAACCAGTTTTTCTACTCAACTTTAAGTTAATCTGTTTGATTTAGTGATCATGCTTCAATTTTTCTTTCTTATAATGTATGTTAAGTATATACTTTTAAAAATCAGAAGTAAATATACAAACTTCATTAATTTAAATGCCTGAGTGTCTGTGATTTTGTAAGCTGTAATGATATAGTGAATCAATGACTAAATATGTATGTTGACATGTTCAAGGGAACTATCTTTGTGACCTTATCAGCTTCCTAGGAGCCAGGTCAATCTCATTCACCAGCAAACTGCATTGGACCAACATTTATAGACATCTGTCATCAGACACAAATCTTTCCACGACCAAAGAAGAAGAATCAAAGAAGAGTTGAAAATAAATGAACTAGAGAATTCAAACACAAACAGTTTTCTCCAGGAGAAAAAAGAGGAAAACTGAAAATCGGAAAAAGCATTTTGGTTTCTGAATGACCAAAAGTTTACAGTAATCAAATGCTTTACAAAATTACATGGAAAGGAAGAATTAATGAGCTTTTAAGTGCCCAGGAAAGGTGGGCAATGAGAATTTATGTTGAAGATACTATAGTCAGATTTCATGTACTATTCATGTTTGTGTATATACATACATATATATATGTGTGTGTGTGTGTATATATATATATATATATATACAATGAGCCAATGATGGAAAAGCAACCCTTTTGCTCCATGAAGATAAAGAACTAGAGCATGAAATTAACAGCAGATAAAAGTTTACAAAGTAATGAATGAAAGCATATCAAAAATGACCAATTTCAATGTGGTATGATGTTATTAATATTTACAAATACCTAACTAATCAAATTATTGTCCTAGACGATACATGTATTTATGGATCTATGAGATTCTTAATTTTTTACATGTATTTAATTCACTTATGTATGTGCTTGTATGTGGATGGGATCATGTGTGTTACATTGTGTATGGTAGTCAGAGAAGAGCTTGGGGCATTGACCATCTCTTTCCACCATAATAGTGGGTCCTAGGAATCAAATCAAATCAGGTCCTCTATAATGACAAGTGCTTTTATTATTTGAAATATTTTGCTGCCCCTTTTTTTCTCTAAGGTTTTTGCAAAATTATTTTTACACAGGTATTAATGGCCATAATACAACACTTAAAATTATAAAAGTCCTAGGGAACGAGCACAGCTTGCCTCCTATTCCAAACAAGCAGAACATTTTAAAATATGTGCAATTTCAGAGTCACTAGTTATTTCACTCAAAATCACATTTAAATTTCATAATAACCCTCACATATTTTTTTACTTAAAAGCTGCATGGCCATGGAAACCATAGAGACTCATTAATCTACATATAGCTGGACTTTGGTGGAAAGCACATTTTAGGTGGTGAGAAATTATTTTAATTCTTAAATCCTCCCTTCATTTTTATGAACCATGAAGTTTCAGCAATAATCCTTGGGAAACACAACTATTGAGTGGTTCTTAACAGAAATAAACTTTCAGCGTGAACATCTCAGAGTTCTCCTGACATTTTAATTTCAATAAAGGGTTTGATGAAGCTGTGAGGCTATTAACTGACGGAAATGAATTCATGCTTTTAGCCATGATTTAAAACTGAATACTGAACATGTGTTTTTGTCAGAGCCATGCCATTCTTTGCCTTCTGTATACAGGCTGAGCTTCCTTAGTAAGGCTATAGGATACAAATGTTTAAGAAATTAATGTAGTGTTCTATGTAAAGTGCACCTAAATAAACTAAAGGGAGCTGATTGAATGAATCTCCAGAATTTACATTACTAGGAAGTCTGGTATAGAGTATTTTGTCCCATGTATTCATTTGTCACTGCGATGGCTAGTCTTGGTTGTCTACTTAACTAGATCTGGAATCAACTAAAAGACAAGCTAATTAGAAATATGAGAGGGGATTGTTTTTTGAAACCAGTTATTTGAAGCGAAAGGAACCACTCCTCTTGTGGGAAGCACTTGCCAATGTTAACCAAGACATACGCACGATAGAAGACAGAAACTTTACCTTTTGTCTGCTTGCCTTTACTCTTTCTGGGAAGTTTCTATGTTCAGAGACTGCCACCCCTGCCCTCATTCACAGATATTAGAATCAGCATCTTACAGATTGAGTGACTACTAGAAGCTCTCCAAGAATCCAGTGAGCCCTCGGCACCAGGTAAGGAGCGGTGAGACATTCAGCCCCGTGGACTAAGAACTTCCAAATTCTCAGTTTCCCTGGTGTCAGACAAACATTTTTGGACTACTCAGACAGTATCATGCAAGGTTGTTTGTGTGCCTCTAGAGAACCCTTAATAATATAGTTGATTGGTTCCTGTTAGGAAAAAACAATACCGCATAAGATGTCTTTGCAAAGGTGCCTCTATAGTCTACATAGTGGCAAACATTCTTTGCCACTCTCTCTTTCCTTGAATTTCAAAGACAGAGGTAACAAAGGATGTTTACCTCTGCTTAAGCATAGTAATTTATGGCAAATAGACTTTAATGATATTGAAGTAGCATTTTATATCACAGGGAAGCCCAATAACTAATGAAGTCATCTCTGGAATATGACCCTTGATGCTGATATGACTTTTCTTTGATATCTCAATTTCTTTGTTTTGAAATGGTAGTAAGACAGCCTCTTTAAATAGAAACAAACTCTTCCGCAAGGAAGGTCAATATCCTTTATTTGATTTGTTCTGCCATAAAGTCCCCAATCTTCTCTACTCAAATGGCATCACATAATTCCACTCATCATATTAGAAAATAATCAACATAGAACCAGTATTAAGCCATGTTTACTAGATAATTAAATTTCCTAAGGAATATGGAGTACAATAATTAAGTAAACTGTGCTACCAATTTTTTTTTCATCTTTTTTTTTTTTGAGCCAAGGTTTTCATCGCCAGTTTCAAAAAGACCAGACTGGGAGGATAGATATCTTTCGAGAAGTACCATAGCAACCTATAAAATGAACCAAACAAACTTGTCCTGCTGAGGTCTCTAGACAGTACTGCAGTGCTTCAGCAAGAACTATGCAATGCCCAGTAATGGAGAATAATATAGAAAGTAAAATCTCAGTTATACTCTCTGATCCTTAAAAGAAAAGAATACCTTTCTGCTTTCTTCTCATGGAGGAACTTCTTTCTGAAGAATTCTCCCAGCCAGAGTCTGCTGCCCCAGTTCCCTTGGAAAGTATTACTTTCTCGATCACCATGTTTTGGGAAGAGTGAAAGATCTCAATTAAATGCTGTTTCTCTCCTGTAGTCACATCTTTTCAAAGAGGCTGCAATTGAGTTTTTGTTCCCACATAGCTGTGGTCTAGTGTTATCCTTCTCAGTATGGAATTAACTGGAGAAAATCTGTGAAACTCTGAAGGGATGCTAAGGAAACGCACGTACTTGCGAGTATGTCTTTAAAGCAAACTTGTATTGGGGACTAAATCTCAGCAGAAGATACTTTAAGTAAAGCTGCTGATGGAAAAAATTGTCATTTCCAAGCACTCGATCCCTTAAGATATTACCTTGGTTAATCTACTTACTTAACTGACCTTCATTTTTCTTATATATAAAATAAATATAATACCAATATAAGTAAATTCTGGCAAGGAGTAAATAAGAAAACCTCTAGCACATTAGGCTATCTTCAGTAAATATTGATTTCTATTTTGCATCAAACTTCCTTCATCCTTCCTCCAAAATATCAGGAAACATATTGCCTAATTTCATTAAGCATGTAATTCTCCCAAGTTTTCCATCATGCAATGCTGGAAAATGTCCTGTCTATTTAACCCTTGATTTTGGGTTTCATTCTAAATGCCATATTTGTGAAGAAGGTCTTTCACAAGAAAACAGAGCACCCCAAGGTCATTATACTTTATTTTCATTTTTGTGTGTTGTTATACTAATAATAATTTTTAATGTAACATACAGCCTTATTATTCCTTGTTTACAGCTTATCTGCAATGATAATGTAGCATTTGCAGAGGAGGATCTCAATCTGTTTCAGCAATGCATGATAAAAGTCTAGCACAGACTAGACATCAAGTATTTTGTTAAATAAGTCAATAGAAGAACAAAAGTGTCAATATTGTTTAAATAAATTTCACATGAAGGTAGTAGCAGACAAAATTTCTGTCTCTTTAATTTAAAATATCAAGGTGATACACAGTAATATGAAACTGTTAATTCAAGAAAAAGATAACCACAGCTGAAAAATATCTTACCAGGCAAACTTGATTCTTTTGAAGTCAAGGAATCCCCTCTAGAATGGAATTTAAAATGTGGCAGCAGAAATTACGCCAGTGAGCCAGCATCATAATATTTATGTGTGACCAGCCATACCTCATCATGTCTTTGGACACAGTAGTGGCATGAGTAGCTTGTGCTACTCAATTAAAATAACCAATATTTAAATTAAGTTTATATCTCCTGAATATTCCTATATTTCTGAGAAAGAATGTACTTGGCCGTGTAAGCATCCCTAAAGGCATACTTGTATATTCAAAGGAGGGCCATTCATTCTGCTGTGTATGATCTGCCTGAGTCAGAGACCAATTTCCTTAATGATGTGAGCCATATATTTACAGTCCTTCCCTTTCCACTTCCAAATTGTTAGTAAAGAGGCTGCTGTGATATTTAAAAAGCACAACTTAAAATACAGATTGTTTTACACAGGAAGCTATAAAAGTAATTCATTGCTTTTTTAAAATCTTTAAGCTAATAGCATCCTTTGTTAGAAAACCACCCCAAATGGCCGGTCTTGATGTTCTCTACAAGAACTAATAATATGGAAAGCTCAGAACAAAATACAGCAAATTCTTTCTTATGGGGGGGGGGCGTGATACAACATAGGAACTGACTGTATCAAGGGACATTTACCATTATACTTTACTCTCAAGACATGAAAGAGATGCATTAGACAATTAACTTTATTTCTTTTAACAGAAAGGTATTTTTATCAAGATGACATATATATTTAAGTATAAACAATATGGCTATTGGCCTGGATTAGTTGGTAAAACACAGATTTTTAGATCTAGTCTGACCAGGGTTTAAATCCCACTTCAGCTATGTATTGTCTCCCCCACTTAGTTGATTTGGTTACAGGACTGCAATGCTATTTTCAATCTATAAGTTAAGTAAGTTATTTGTACTTGAATGATGATCTCCCAGTTATTGATAATGTAGAAAATGGGCCACATCACCTAGGCCTGGGGGCTTGCTCACTTATATCTGCCATTAATTTGTTATTACAAATTCATAGAACTGCTAGCTTGATTTAGTGCATGACCAAATAGCACAGCTCATTGCTGAAGCCACCCCAGCTGTCTTAAGCTTTTTACAGACTGTTTACTCAACTGCTCCACTGTTTCTTCATATATGTAGGTTCTGGTGCAGTTCTGTTTTGTGATTTTCTTTCATTTTATTTTAGTATCTAAGTCCTTCAATTCTGAAATAAAAGCTAATGAATAACAAAACAATCTATTTTAATCCCATATTTTCACCCAGTTACATCTCTGTCATCCTATATTTCTCATGCAAACTCCTGAATAGACAGGCTTTACTGCATTCCATTAAATCATTCTTCAATTTCAACTTTTAATTGGCTTCTC
>PVIU01021773.1:0-30806 GCA_004026605.1 Ondatra zibethicus
GAAATGAAAATATCACATTAAAATCTGGACTTCAATTCTTTTGGCTAAAAAGCCAGAAAATGGATTCCTTTGCGATCTGGTAGTTTTAATTTTAACTTTTTGAGAAATTTCCAAAATGTATTTTTATAGCAGCTTTACTATTTCACATTTCTACCAATTGTGTATGCATGTTCCCTTGTCTCAATATTCACAGCTTCTGTCTTTTCTGCTTTATGATAGCCATGTGCACAGAGTGTTTGTACTGCATTTCTCTAATGATTAGTGCTACATAGCTACACTCTAATTACTAGCTTTCTCATGGAATTTGCCATAGCCTAGTGGCCTTATCTGGTCACTACCACATAAAACTTCATCGCCAAATCCCACCCCTCAGCTTATTATACTCAGTCAGGAATTCTGTGAGCTACGGTGTCTGACTGGCAGACAAGATGAGTCTACTATTGCAATAGTGGCATAACTGTTATAAGAGTAACTGACTTCTTTTGAAAATTGGATTTGAGACCTGCTCCACAGGAAAGAATTCATGTGTTAGGTTTTATATATCTGATCAAAACCTTGGGGGTCACTGATCCTAGGGGAATTTACTGTGGTGTTGCTAAATTAACATAAGCCTATTTGTTCTATTTATGTTTATACCTATTGACCAAGGCTACTCTCAGTCTTCATTAAAGATGCTTCTGTTTCCAGACGGTAATGGTTAATGCAAACTCATAACTGGTCTATGTGTTAAGAACAAATGATTGCTGAGTGATCCTTAATCAGGACATATATATCACCCCCAGAAAGGCTCAGGGAACATCATAAAGCATGGGACAAGAAGAATAAGAGCTGGAGAAAAAAGGGGACTGCTGTCAAACACTGTCTTCTGGACGTGACTTGGCTATACTCAAGAACTCACCGCAGCTGTTGTTCCCAGCACAGGACCTACACATGATAAGAACCTGTCAGTATTTCAGCATGACTCAGGGAGAGAATCCTGGGGTACCACCACTGTTGGAGGAACAATAGAGAGTTAATGGTTGTTAATGGAGAGGGAGGAATTTTCTCCTGCGATGTAATGACTGGTAGGTTGCCCATGATCCAATAAACAACCTCACACTCGTATTCATACGAACAGTCTTCATTAAATTTAATGGGTCACAAAACGGTGTGGAAGTAGGAGGTGAACCGTTATGGATTCAACAAGAGTGGGAGGTTGAGGCAGATGATAGGCAGTGGGGGGGATATGACCAAATATGTGGTATACACTCAAGAAATTATCAAAGAATAAAAAATTGGGAGCTGAGAGATGGCTTAGTGGTTAAGAGAACTTGGTTTGCAAATTGAAGACCTATATTTCTATCTCTAGACTGCATGTGAAAATACAGCTGGGCCTGCCTGTATGTACCTGTAATCTCATTTGGTGCAGGCAGAGACAGGCAGATTCTGGGAGCTAGGAGGCCAGCCAGTGTAGCCAAACTGGTGAGCTTCACATTCAGTGAGAGACTACATTTTAAGGGAATAAGGCAGAGAAGGATAGAGGAAGGCACCCAAAATCAGCCTTTGGCCTCTGTATGTGAGTGCATGGTTATATACAACCTCATACATGTGCATAGGTATATGTATGTACACACATAAATTCACAAATACACAAATACCCTAAAATATCTTACAATTAAAGGAAAAATATTAATTCTTGGAAAACAGTGCCAGTCATTGTTGACGTTGAATAATGGGAAATGGAAAGGTTTATTGTACTAGTCTCTCCCATTTCAATGTTTAAAATTTCCATGATAAAAATACATTAAAAGCAAGTCTAAGTGCAGAATAAATCATTAACTAAGTAAAATACAAGCTAGAAATCAGAAGGTAAAGTCTCTTATTTAGTAGCATGCGCACTTGACATAGGATTGTATACTGGTACACTAAGTAAGGAGGACTTACTAACATAGGAAAGAAAATAAGGTAACAACAGGAGAAGATAATAAAACAGTTGGAAAACTCACAAGCAGTACCGTGAATCTGCAACAACAATGTGGAAGCACTGAGCCTTACTGGGAAACCCTTAAACAAACTTAAAAAGTAACACTTCAGCATCATTTAAAATGCATTAAAGATGTGTATATGTGTGTGCATGTGTGCCTGCGTGTGTGTGCATGTGTGTGTGTGTGTGTCTTTGCAGACATATGTGTTTTTGTATCTTGTGTGTCTGGTGCCTGTGGTGACCAGAAGAGGGCCACAACCCCTGAAACTGGCGTTACCGATGGCTGTGAGGTACCATGTGAGTGCAGGGAATTGAACCTGAATCCTCAGAAGAGCAGCCAATGCTCTCAACCACTGAGTCATCTTGCTAGCCCCTTAGAGTTCTCTATTGTCATTATAGTAGTTTTCTGTAGTTGACATAAGAAACTAGAAGATTCTAGGGAGCGTAAGTCAGCAGAAACTTGGCATCTTTTAGTTTTAGAGCTCTAAAAAACAATACTGGTGTTACTAGAGTCAAAAGGCTGGGGCAGATCTGTAATGAGCTCCCTCAAGAACTGAGTCCCAGGTTCTCCTACCTCAGGGTTGTGGCCAGCATCCCTTAGTGTGTTTGTGTCAGACAGATCCTTGATAAAGGCCAATACCTTTAGACCCCTGTCCTTTCATCATGAGGCCTTTTCTGTTTGTCCTTTCTTAGCATAGTTTTGATAAGAATACATGTTATTGTCTTTAGCGCCCACCAAGATGATTCTGAAGATTCCTCTCACCACAAGATTCTAATCTTAATTGCTCCTTCAAAGAAGTGGGCTCCCTTTTCCCATTACATAAAGTAATATCCACACGTTCCAGCGACTGACACCTGGCTGCTTGGGCTGATGACCAGCTACTTGCAGTACTCAAGGCCCTTCTCCAGAGTTACTAAAATTGCAGGGGATAGTATGCTCTGGTTTGGAAAGCTGCCTGGCAAATTCAGGGAGCTCACATACTGTAGTTCTTTGTGAGTTTCTACCCCTCCTGGGGTAGGGTTTGAGTCATCCATGCTCCCTCAGTATGTAACCCCTCCCCTGTATGGTTGTAACAAATTCAATGTTCATTAAGCTGCACTAGGGTGGAACCATCTCTTTGGTATGTTGATGAAAAATTATCTAGCATAAATGGATGCTTGTTTATGTCTCCCCAGGAAAAGTAGAAAAACAGGGAGCCACGTTAAGTCACGGTGTTTGTGGCAGCTTCTTAGAAAACACGTGAAATGGTGTGTTTTAACAAGTACTTCAAAGAGTGGGAAGAACTTTGGAACTGGTTTGTAAGAGACAACGCCCTAGCGAAAGCTGTGGTGGAAACCTGAATTGCATGGATCCAGGGGGGAGAAGGGGGGAGAAGGGGGGAGAAGGGGGGAGAAGGGAGAGCTGTCAGAGATAGAGGAAGGTGGGCTCAACCTTGTGGTGGCAGGAAGTTCAGTGATATTGTTATCAGCGGGTACATGGAAGCAGAACTCTAAGATGAACTCAGGCATATAGTTCAACAAATTCCCAAATAATGTTTTCAAAAGAGCCGCTTGCTTTCCTCTTCTCACTGTGGTAAAGCGCAAACAGAAATAAACTACAAGGATTAGCACAGGAAATAAACCTGATTATAAAGTCTCTGACGTTTCATGTGACAACAGTGAGTCACTGTGAGCAAGGCCAGCTCTAAACGGGAAGCATTTGTTGAAGTCTGGTGAGCAAGAGCTCTTGTTACCCTGGCACGTAAGGTCTTCATCAGGTGACTAAATGCAGATCTTACAGATTGCTTCTCTGCCATTCTATCATGACCCAAAGGCAGAAAATGGTTTGTTTAAAAAGATCTATGTCTGTTTGATAGTGGGAGGGTGAGAGGAAATCCCTGTGGAACTGACACAAAAATGATAAAGCTTCTGAAAATCATATTGTGGACGAGACACTGCCTTCATCAGGCTGTGAAGGATGTCTCAAATGGCAGCACCAAGAATCATGAATTTAGTCTGTACTGGCAGGAATGAGAATATCCTAAGGACATACCGTACCCCTTTCAGTTATGAGGCTATTGAAATAAAGGATCCCAAGAAAATGGAATTTGGACGGAGAGAAGGCTTAGCAGGTAAAGTTTGCTGCCAAGACAGACCGTGGTATTCCAATCTCTAGGACTCATGGTAGAAGAGAACTTCCTCTTGGAAGTTGTCCTTTGACCTCCACACATCACCTGTGTGCTCACCCCCACAAATAAATAAATGTAATACAATGTTTTTAATAAGAAAGAAATAGGAATTTCCCTAGGAATCCCAAACCAAGAGAAGGAAAAAGCTAAAACCTGGTGCCAGCCAGAGAAAACTTGACTCCCAGGAAGGGATGTCATAGCATTGATCACCTGTCAACTACTTGGCTGAAGGGACCAACTGAAATGATGACAGGTCAACGATGTGCAGGGCCACAGCCTGACCGTAACTACTTAGTTATGCATACCTCTTCTCTCCCATCTAAACATAACTCTCAAGATCTCTTGCTGCTTTTCCAGAAAACCCAAGTTTGGTTCCCAACACCCACATCTGGCAGCTTACAATGACCTAAAACTCCACCTACAGGACATAACTGCACCCTCTTCTGACCTACACAGGCATCCACACATGCTTTATATACACCCACAGAGACACAAACACATATGAGTAAATAAAAATTGAAAAACAAATCTTGACATAAGAAAACCACAAAACAAACAAACCAACATCTCATATCTGGACCCCAAATATGGACTTGTGGAAGTCTCTGGACCACTGTGTTCTCCTTGATGTAGCCAAACTGAATAATGCCTCTCACCTTGTTCTTTAATTGACCTGTTAAGGATGTATAGCTAAGTGCTGTGTAGCAATTTCTTCTCAGATAAAACATTCCACTTTGGAAGGAAAGTCATTAAGATACAGGATTTCTAAAGGGAGGTAAAATATGCCATCCTGAGTTCAGGAAGTCAACAACTCAACAGATTCAGGAAGAACCTGAAACTGACCTGATTTACTAGGTCCTTTTTCCCCTAAGCTTATAGAAGTGGTAAGAAGTGCTGAGAGAAACTCTCGGACAAGTTGTTAATGCACCAATGAGAGTGAATGATTCAAGCTTTGCATTATGTGCAGATTAATGTCTATATTAAGTGATGACTAAAGTTATCAAATACCAAGCAGACTTCTGTGACCTTGATAGTCTGAATACTTTCCCATGGAAAGAGTTAAATGAATGAGGTTTAATGTAGAGATAAAAACAAAACATCACTATTGACATTTTTATGCTGATGAAGTGTGGGTTGCCAGATGTATTCTGTTATGAATAGGCTTTTGAATGCCAGCTCTTCGTCTTCAGAACTGATTTTACTTAAAGGGTAAGGCAGTGGGAAAATGACTTGGTAAAAAATTAGTTATCATCCATACTGTTAGATCATGTTGCCGGAACTGGGAAAGAAACTTTTTATTCTTATTTTTGACAGAGTATGAATTTTTCAATCTCCATTAACACCCAGCGTTACCACTTGCCTGGCAGCTCTGGCACACAGGGCCAGCAGTGTTCCATGTTTTCATAGTGGGTGGTCTGACACCTCCTTTGTCCTTTTAGAACAGGTTCTATTGGGCATCTGCTTCCAGAAGAGCCCAGTTTCCTCATAACCACATATGTACTTTGGTTGTTTTCCTTTCTCCTGACCAACTTCCTCAGCTTTGCCAGAAATGTGACAGAAGTTTATTCATTGGCAGGCATAGCCTCTATAGTATATTTTAAATTTTACAGTACAAAGTTACTCTTGAATTTATGTAACTACCTCTCAGTTGCAGCAAACGGGTCTATCATTATGCACGGCCACACATAGACCATTGCTTTAAGGGGACCCCTTGTTCATATCTTCATAGAGGCATAATAGTTTGCTATCAATTAAAACATTTTTTCCTGTACATATGTTCCAATAACAAATTTAGTATGTCTTTGATCTTAACAAAATCTTTACCATATGCTATCATTCAAACTATTGTAACCTGATGTATAGTAACAAAGCTATCAAGACTTTCTGTTCTTTCTTCATGATGTTACATATAGAAGATTCATTCTTACTGTACATCTTAAGAACTCTAGTCAATGATTTTCTCTTTCCCAATTGAGAATTTCATAAAGAAAACACATTACAACTTCTCTTCCACATTGTTTTTATTTTTTTCTAGGGTGCTGGTGATGAAATTCAGAGTGTCTTTCTGTGTGTATATGATTGTGTGCCCATGTGGAGGCCAGAGGTTGACACCAGGTGTCTTCCTCAGTACTTTGCCACCATTGGTTTTGAAACAGAATTTCTCACTGAACCTGGAGCTGATGGATGGGTCACTCCTATCTCTCTGCTCACACCTCCTTCCTGTGCTGGGGTTGCAGATATGTGCCATCACGCCTGGCTTTTTTAGGGATACTGGGTATACGGGGCTTTATGTTTGCACAGAAAGTCCTTCACTGACTTAGTCACGTTCTCTGACCCACAACTTCTCCTTCACATCCCTAGAATGCCAGAATCACATTACTGAACTATGGGAACACTATTAAGTAAAGTACTGGCTTCTATAACACCAGTGTTATGTCAGTCTGACAGTTGATCTAATGACCAAAGCAACTTCTGTAGGTACCCGCCCACTTGGGCGTGGCCTCTTATACTATATACGCTGATGTAAAGTGCATGTCCGGCTTCTTTCCCGGCTGCTGGATTCAGTTGCTGTTCCCTGTCTGAGCAGAAGATTGTGATCTGTGAGTCTATCCCTAAATAAATAACCTTTTATTATACTCAATTCTGAGCTAGTGTGGGATTTCTTTTTCAGTGTCCTTCTTTAAACAACTACTAAGTGATTAACAAGCTGGTAGCTCATATAGTGCTCACACACTATATAAACTGATGATTCATGTTGTGATAGTATGAATGCAATTTACCCCCACAATCTCAAAGGGAGTGGCACTATTAAGAGGTATGGCTTTGTTGGAGGGGGTATGCCCTTGTTGGAAGAAGTGTGTCATTGTGGGGGTGGGCTTTGAGGGTTTTCATGTCTTATGCTCAGAATACTGTCCAGTGTGTCAGTTGACTTCTGTTGCCTTCAAGATGTAGGACTTCCAGCTATTCCTCCAACACTATGTCTGCCTGCATGCCTACATGCTCTCTGATGTGATGATAACGGACGAATCCTCTGAAACTGTACATGAGCCGCTCTAATTAAATGTTTTCTTCATAGGAGTTGCTGTGTTCATGCTGCCTCTTCACAGCAATAGAAACCCTGACTAAGAGTGGGTTGGAGTAGGAACACGCAGAACAGCATGCAATTTCATGCTACATGGAATAGTATGCAGTTACAAACTTTAAGAAGCATTTTGGGAGACTTTTCTGTTTAATATTTTTAGACTATGGTTGAGCATGGGAGATTGAGACCACAGGAACTAAGACCTTGAGTTAAGGAGGAACTATATAAAGTATTCTCTGCTTTAAGCCTTTAATAAAAAAAGGTTCCATTAGTAAAAGCAATGAGATATTTCAGTTGTACCTTCTCTAGACTGCCATCTTTGTGTCACCAATAGCTTCAGAAGATGCATGTTGACAGGCATGAATATGCCTGTGCAATCATCTGATGAAACTACCCGGTCTTGTCCAAATAAATTCCACACAAATATTATGTCCTAAAGCTAGTGTTTGAAATTAATAAAAGCTGATGTAGTAGGGCATCTTTCCCCCTTCCCCTGTATGGTTCCCTGCCAAGAAGAAAGAACAAAAAACAATAAAATGTGTCAACCCAAGCACTCAAGGACAGGCTAAAGCCACTTTAAAAATTGCTACTGCCTTAAATGTGCCCACCTGTCTGAAACAATGAGGATGACCCTGTAATCATTTGTACATTGTATCTTAAAAGCTGGGTGGTTGGTTTTTAATAGAAGGTGACACTTAATATTAAAGCTCTAGTATTTCTTAGAATCAGGTGAGAAAGCAGAAACTAAAATTTCCAGAACTGTTTTGTGAATGGCCTGCCCTTGGCATTGTTTTCTCCTTAAGTACTGATATTCTTGGGGTTTAGTTGATGGGACACATAGCATTATATACTTTCCCTTCATGTTACAGATTTTCATAACAAGCACTACTAATTACTACTAAGAAGCTAAGTCTTAAAGCACGAAAAAAAGAATATGCCAACTGTGTTTGGATGATAATATAGACATCAGATATTTTCCAATCTCCAGATATTTGCTGTCACTACACCAATCATATGGATAGGAAATTAAAAGATAATGAAAAGTGGAAGCTGACTATAAGTAAGGATAATTATTATTAAATGTGCAATAATGAAAACATAAAAAATGATATACACAAATATATTTCAAGTATTGTCATTTTCGGTCCCTTTTTCATGATGTTTCCCACAGCATCATTCAGTGTAATGAAAAATCCTGTTGTAAGTCTTATATAAAAGCTTTTTAGCTGTAAGAAGACTGCGGTAAAGGGACAGAGTTAGAAGAGAGTTACAGCATCTGCCCTCAAGCTTATAGAAGGTCACAGCTGAGCAGGAGCTGACAAACGAGTAAAGAGGATCCCTCCGCTTTAGAGCCTAAGGGAGGGGCAGAGAGGTGGCTCAGCTGATAAAAGAGCTGGTTGCTCTTCCAGAGGACTTATGTTCGATTCCCAGCACCCATGTAGCAGCTCCCAATCATCTGTAACTCTCATGCAGATGTCATGGGAGGGTGGGACCACTGGTTACTGTTGAGCATCAGCTATGCTGTGGAAGATTAGAGGTGTATTTGAGTTCTGCCCACTTCAGCAAGCTGGAGTGGCTGGGCAGAAACTCAGCTGTAGATTAGCACCATCATCATTTCATAACACAAGAATGGGAAAACCCACTCTGCACTTGAAGGACTAATTTCAGGACCTTATTCAGAAAAAGTGTTGAAATTAATTGCTAAAATAAATAAATAAGACAGTTTTCATCATAATTACTAAGTTTTATAATCTCTATTTTAAATTTCCATCATTTTTATTCTTGGCTCCTTATTCTCCAAGATACACTTGCAACTTGAGTTTCACTCATGATCTTTTTATTGCATAGTGTTTTCTCTCCAATTCACTTATGAATTCTTGTTTATCTCCCAAAGCCTAACTATGTCATGTTTCCCTACTACATCAAAAGAAATTGCGTCACTTTTATTCTCAGAGATTTGATTCATTTCCAATCATAGTATTTATTGTAGACTCTGTGGTATTACAATTGTGGTGAAAGTATTTTTCATTAGAGAATATTTTAAGGACAGGGTGTTCAGTTCATTGGATATTGCCAACAGAAATTAGTATCATACATGACATAAAGAGAAATAAAAAACCTTAATCTTTGCAGTTCTCTTATAAATCAATTTAAACGCTATTTTCCCTTTTGTAAATACATGAGCCATATACTTGCAAAATATTGTAGGACGAATATATTTGGCCTCCATTGCAAATAGCTTCTTGGTTTGGTGTGGGACGTTGTGGCTATTTTCACTTCTCAATGCTGGGATTTTGTCTGTTTTGAACTGGTACAGGTCTTGTACATTCTACTGCAGTTTCTGTGAGTTCAGATGCCTCTGTCCTACTATATGTGCAAGATGCTGTTTCCATGGAGTCACCCACCACCTCTGGCTCTTATAATCTTTCTGTCTCCTCTTTTATATAGATCACTGATCCTTAAGGGGAGAAGTGTTTGATAGAAATATTCCATTTGAACCTTGGTGCTCCATGCTGGGAAAGGAAAAACCAGTTATCTCCAGTGGAATGCCCCTGGGTATATCAGCCACACTCCAGGGCAAGTCTCATGACCAGTGATAGTCAGCCAAAGCAAATCAGACTCTATGGTTGTATTGTTCGTTTTGTGGAATTTATATTTCATTTTAGTTTTTATTATTTTATTTAGTTTCGATTTTCTTTCTTTTTGGTTTTGTTTTTGTTTTGAGAAAGAGAGAGAGAACACGAAGTTGGGTGGGTAAAGAAGTGGGGAGGAGCTAGAAGGAGTTGGTGGAAGGGAAAGACCAAGATAAAAAATTGAATTGAAAACCCCCCTTACTCCTCCCTAACTGTGGCAGGCAGGAGAGCTGGTGCCTGGATCACAAGAGAGGAAGAGCTAGCTGTTCCTGCCTCTCACCAGCTGCAGCGCTCAGGAGAGTATTCCCTGTAACTCACCTAGGCAACAGGCAACACAGTAGAGTGACCCTGGTGCTTCAGGTGTGGGTGAGTCATCTCTGAGGGCATAAAAGCAGGAGAAGCCGCCCTGCACCTGGCTGCTTGCTGCATTGGGTGAATTAGCTGGGGCAATGCTGGAGAGCTCACCCTGATGGAGAGGATGGAGGAGAGCTGGCAAGTATCTACCCAGACCCAGGGCTGGGTTATGAGTTGGCTCACCCAACTCATGATCTATGATCTGCTGGAGCATGTGAAAGGGCTGGTCATGCAGATCCAAAGCTGCAGGACCTCCATGACACAGGGCAACAATAGAATATTCAAGAGGAGTCCCAGTGAGGGCCCAGCATTGATAGTGTAGCAGAAACCAGAGGCATAGAACCAGAACAATGACTCTTTGCAATGAACACTTGCAAGCAAAGCTATATGGACTAAAGGGTTTACTGCCACTCTGTCACACTGCAGCTTCCACAATGAGATTTTTTTTCTTTATTTTTTTCTCTTTTTTCTTTTCTCTTAAATTTTATGTTTTGGGGGGCAGGGTAGGTTGCAAGGGCAGAAGGTAGACTGAAGGGATGGGGAAATTAATAAGATCAAGATGCATGATATAAAAACCACAAAGAATAAATAAATTAAAAAATCAAAAGGTATATTCGATGTCCTTATGATTTGCATAAAAACATGTGTTATAGTTTGTTTCCAGTGTGAATGCTGTTAAATTAAAGAGTTACATGCAAAAATCACTTATCCTTGGTGTAAGCAATCCTTGAGACAAAATAACTATAGTGTTGTTCAAATGAGTAAAAAGACATTGACAATGCTGGCCTGGGAAAGAAACACCAAAAACCTGGAACATAAATGAAACAGATCTTGTATGCCTCATGACGAAGGTAGTGATATAATTCAAATATTGACGCAGTTGCATAGCGATAGCTATTTTAAAAAAAGAAAATAACTTAAACCCTACTTTTCACCCTGTATGAAATATTTTACTTGTTTCAAAGATCTAAATGCAAGAAGTGAAGTTCTAAATCACAGGGAACTATTTCAAGGTCCTGGTGTTGGTCATCATTTCCTCAATAGGATCCCAAAGCACAGCAAACAAAAACAAATGAGAAGACTTCCATACAGTAGTGGAAACAATAAACAGAGTGAAGATATACCTCATAGATTGAAAGAAAGTGCTTGCCACTTGGCAGAGGACTAATGTTTAGAATACATATGGAATTTTTAAAAAAGCTAACAAAAAGCCAAGTAATCAGATTTTTAAAATGGGCAAATGGCTCCTAGAGGCAACAGTCACTTTTGACAAAGTGGCAGGATAGAAAATTAGCACACAAACTCAGTTGGCTTCTTGTTACCAATGACAAAATGTATGAAAAAGAATTCAGGGGTATAAACCTATTCACATTAGCCTGGAGGGAAAAAAGACATATTGGAATAAACCTAATCAAAGATGCAAAAGACCACTACAAAGAAAACTCTAAAACAATGAAGGAAGAAATTGAAGAACATATGAGAAGATGGAACGACCTCACATTATCATGGATTGGTCGTATTAATATTCTGAAAATGGCAATTCTTCTAACAGAAATCTAAACATTCAATACAATTTCTGTCCAAATATTAATTTAATTATTCACGGAATTGTTTTATGAATCTTCCATACGAACCTCAAAATTCATATGGGAGCACAAAAGAACAGAGATAACCAACTGAACAATAACAACACTGCTAGAGGTATCATTATGCTTGGTTTCAAGTTATATTTACAGAGCCATAGCACATACAAGCATGATACTGGCACAAAAACACATGTAGACCAACAGAATAGAATAGGGGACCCAGATATAATTCCACCCAATTAGAGCCACATGATTTTTTTTTTCAAAGAATGCAAAAATACTTGCTGGAGAAAAGACAGCCTCTTCAACAAATGGCTTTAGGAAAACAGGATATCTAAATGCAGGAAGAAAAAAAAACTTGATCCACATTTCTAACCCTGCATGAAAATGAATTCCAGAATGTATCAAGTGCCTTAATGTCAGGTCTGAAGCTACTAGAGAGTAAAGCAGGAAATATTCTTTAAAAGTTTAGCATTTAGTCTTCTCTTTGCTGTTGTTACCTGGGGTTGGTATTATACTGACACAGGTCTTAGACGGAGTTTACAAGTAATCTCTCCTTCTTTCCCTCCTCCCTTCCTTCTTCCTGCCTTCCTTTCTTCCTCCCTTCTTTTCTTTCTTCTTTCTTCTTCCTTCCCTCCTTTCTTTCTCTCCCTCCCAACTTTCTTTCTTTTCTTTCTTTCTTTCTTTCTTTCTTTCTTTCTTTCTTTCTTTCTTTCTTTCTTTGTATTTCCTTGTTTCTATTTGGTTTTTTCTATTCTGATTTTTTGTAGCAAGAGGTGAGGGGGCCACATTCCGGGTGCCCAGCTAGCTTAACCCCCAAAATAATTACATAGAAACTGTATTCATTTAAACACTGCCTGGCCCATTAGTTTTAGCCTCTGATTGGCTAACTCTCACATCTTGATTTAATCCATTTTTAATAATCTGTATAGCACCATGAGGTCGTGGCTTACTGAGAAAGATTCCTAACCAGTGTCAGTCTCAGACAGGAGTTTCATGGCATCTGCCACACTACTTTCTTCCCAGCATTCCATTCTGTCTACTCCACCTACCTGATTTCTGCCTTATCAAAAGGCCAAGGCAGTTTCTTTGTTTACCAATGAAGCAACACAAATACAGAAGAATCTCCTACACCAATTTTTATTATTTTTTTTGTTTTTGTTTTTCCAAGCTCTTGAGATACATCATTAAGTCATTTGTTTGTGATGTTTCTGACTATATAATACAACCTACAACTATTTAATTGGAATTAAAGCCAGGTCAAGGTCAACAGGAGGGAATCCATGACTCTTGTGAACAAAGTGAACTCCCCATGGCTGGTCTATTTCCTAACTGAATCCTATGGACTTGTATTTATATTACAGGTAAGTGTATCTCTCATCCATCAATCAAAATGACTCCTTTTTCACAGCAAATGTAGACCATTAGAGAAATCCACAACTGATCAAACCACTGAAACTAAGTGACTATGGTGTGCCCAGCCTTAATTGATACATTTACAATGCAAACCCTACACCCAAGGCTTTGGGAACACTGAAGAAGAGTGAGCAGAAATATCATAAGAGCCAGAAGATTATGACACCTGGTAATATAGGGTCTTCTAGGCATGACAAGGAAGCTCATGAAATCTCAATAGTGTGGTTGTCTAAACAAGATATGTGTAGTGACACCACCATTGGCCAATGTAGACAGGGGAAATTTTACAAGGCCTAGATGAAGGTCTATGATAATTAATGGATACTGAATAAGGGAGGATTTGTTTTCCCTGGGAAGAGGCCCCTGATAAGTCATTCAATCCTAAATGGTCAGTCTTAAACATTTGTACATATGAGAAACACCAAATGCACTCAGTAGGTATGTGTAGCATATATATGTAATATACATATATATATATATTGTTGTATACATTATATACATACACAGTATAATTAAAGAGGTCATGAATCTGAGAGGGAGTGGAAGAATACAGGAGGAATTGGGGTATGAAAATGTTGTAAATATAGTATTAATATAGGAAATTCTCAAAAACATAATTTAAAAAAGAAAATAAGAAAAAGAGATAAAGACATCGATGAAGACTCTATGAATAAGTTTCCACAGCTTGGGGATAAAGCCAACTGTTGCTGAGTAGGTCCTCATAAGATTAATAAGACTATAGACTGCAAAGGAAACTGTTAATTGTCTGAAGAGGAAGCCAAAATAATGGGAGAAAATTAAAATACCAGTTATACATTTAGTAGATGATCCGTGCCTGGAAAGGAGAAAGAGTTTAAAAAAATAAGTCAATAAAATAAATAAACAGTTTTCAAAAGGTCTATGGAACTTAACACAGTTCTTAAAAGATGAAACACAAATGTCTAGAAAATGCGTTGAAAGTATCCAATGCCCTTTGTCATTGAGGTAATGCAAATTAAAACTATTTTGAAATTTAATCTTGCTCAAGACAGAATCATTATTAAAACATGACTACAAATGATAGTGCAGTTGTGGAAAAGGGAAAACTTTTTCACTGCTGATGTGAATGTAAACTGATTCAGACACTTTGGAAAGCAGTGCAGAGTTTGATGAAAGAGTTAAAAGCCACATCACTCCCGTACACTGCACAAAGGACTCCATATCCTACAACAGCGAAGCCTGCCTTTCCATGCCTATTGTGGCTCCACTCTCAACATAGAGGCCATGGAACCAGCCTAGATTTCCATCAGTGAATGAACAGGTAGTAAAATGTGGCATGTGTACACAGTGAAATTTTATCATCAGTAAAGATGGATAAAAATTGCAGGAAGATAACTGGATCAGAAAATATACTGAGTGAGGCAACCCAGACACAGTGAGGTAAATGTCACATGTTATCTGTATGTAGATATTATGAATATTTTAGAATAGCAAGGAGATATTATGATATTTTTTTAGAATTTTTTTTAGAAAGTTGGTCTTTAAACACAAGTATGTCCAAAAAGAGAGAAAAGGGGTCATTGAGGAAGGGAGGGGGACAGTAGCCCACACTGGACAGGGAGGCGAGAACTAGGAAGGAGAGTGTAATGAAGGGGTGGGTTGGGAGGGTAAGGGTATGGGAAACTAAAAGTAAGAATATCTGAAAAGCCATATGGAAACCTACTGTTTCTTAAGCATACTCAAAAACATAATCTAAGAAAAAGACTTTAGACAGAGGACCCCTTCCTGGATGGGTAATGCTTCTCCCAGAAGCAATGCATGCTAACTGGAAATTCCAGTGAGGGGTGTGCAGTACTTCCTGCCTTGCTTTGCAGGGAGGCTCAAGAGGCCCTGAACATAATACAGGCTATTGCCATTGTTCTTGGTCGTGATCAGAAGTGTAAGGCATGACTTTTCTCTTGAAAACACCACGCACTTAGTCACAGAACGTGAAGAAATCAAGCTGGACAGGAGCTGGAACTCTCTCCCTATTTGCTCACCTTTAAGGTGCCAGAAGGTGTGAAGAAGATTGCTCGGGAAGCAAAGTCATCCACAGTCTTACTCAGCTGTAAATTCTGCTAGCTCAAATAATGACTGACTTGCCAGGCAAGATGAAGTGGCTCATTTTCAGGGTTAACTATTTACTTTCTGATTTGCTTTGAACCCTACTCTACAGAAAGAACTCATGTTTCATCCTTTAAATCTAGTCTTGGGCCCACCAAGACATCATAGTTGTATTTTTGGTTGTGGGAGGGGCTACTATGTTTTGCTAAGTGGCCATATTGTCAAAGTCCCTTCTTTAAACTCATGTTTGTGTCATAAATTAATGGTGCAACTCCTTTTTGCTGTGTGTGTCCGTTGATGCAGAAATCCATAACTTGTCAAAGTGACAAGAATAAGTAATGACTAGATGAATGCCTCAGTCCTAAGTGGAACAGCCATACAACCCCCTCCAGAGATCATGGAGGAGGGAGTAGAATGAGAGTGCAAGCCAGAGGATGGGGAGTTGAGCAACAAAAAGATGACTCCTTGGTATTATGCAGCCATGCCACTCATGCCTGACTGCAGCTGTGCTTATCTGTACAAGACCTACTCATGGTTGACCCCACCGACATTTAATTATTGATGGAGGAGGAGCCACTAGGTTCCACTCCTCCCTAAAAGACTATTGGCAGTAAAGGCTGTTTGAGATAGGCAGTGCCGTTCTCTTCAGTTGATCAGCACTGATAAGCTGGCATTGCTCAAGTAAACAACGCCCCACTCACACCTGGGCAAGAAAGTCTAGTGAAACTCAGTGGGTCACATATAGAAAATTGGAAACATAAGGACCTGTTGAGATGAAGGCTTTCAGTGGGAGAGGGTGGAGTAGAAGAAAAGGGGATGAGGCGGGGAAATAATAAAAAATCATTATATAAATATATGAAACTGTCAACCAATAAAAATTAAAAAACAAGCAAATGATCTTAATGGAGGTTTTTTTCAAATGAATAAATACAGATGGCCAACAAATCCATTAAAAATACCACTCTAGATATGCAAATCAAAATGACAATGAAATAGTATCTCCCTCCAATTAGAATGGTTATTATAAAATATTGCAAGTACTGGCAAGGATGGGGAGAAACAAGAATTCCCTTTGTTTATTTGTTTTGTTTTGTTCAGTGCTGGGAATTGACCTTGTGCATGGTAGGCCAGTGCTCTACCACTAAGTTATATCATAGCCCCTAAAACTCATATATGACGCCCATGAATATACAGACTATGGAGAAGTTCCACAAATAAATCTGAAAAGAGATCCACTACATGATCCAGAGATTGTACCTCTGGGCATGTGTCTAGAGGGAAAAGGGTCTATACATGAAGGAGACACTCATATGTTCACAGTAACTAACTAGTCGCTTCCAAGGTGTGGCCCATGGTTCACACATGTCTTAGGATAGCTGTGAACAAGGTCCTACACATTTATGTATGACAATGGCATGTTACGATTCCAAAAGGTTGAATACTTCTGAAAGCTCCAGCTCCAGCCTAGGTTCTTATCAACTGATAGAATAAATGCATGAGTTGGTGAGATACCTCACTTGCTAAAGTGCTTGCCTCACAGGCATAAGGACCTGAGTTCGATTCCCAGAACTCCTGTTAAAAAATAGATATGGTGGCTCCCACTGGAATCTCCGTGCAGGGGAGGCAGAGCTTGTGGAGAGGCATTCCCAGGACTTGTTGGCTAACCAACCTAGTGTCATTGGTGAGCTTAAGGCCAAAAGAGACCTTGTTTCAAAAGGATGTGGACAGCATTCCTGAAGATGACAGCTGAGGTTGTCCTCTGGTTGCCAAGAAAACATAAACCACACACACACACATGCACACGCACACACACACGCACACACACACACCAAAAACGAAAACAAAAAAACAGAAACAAAGAAAAAAATGTGAAAAGGTGATGTGTATCCACAATGGAATATTCACCATGAAGCACGAAATCCTGTCACTTGCAGTGAATGGCTATGACAAGAGGATATTTGCTAAGTAAAAAATCCAGGCTCCAAAAGACAAGTACCATGTGTTCCTTCTTACACAGAGAATGTCAATTTGAAAGGAAAATAGTTATTGCTTAAGATTAGGAGGGATCCAGGAACGGAAGGGTGGGGAAGAGGTGGATAGATTTAATCAGTGCATGTTACATACTTGTATGGAAATATTCTGGATTTCCTTAATATATTCAACTCATTCATGTGAACTGAGAAATTGAGCTCATATTTCATAGCTTCCTGTTCATGTGTTTAGGGGCATTGTCCCTTAGTTTATGTTAAAACATAAATAATGCAGCTTGGCACCACTCCGGAAGCATTTCCAACAGCTTACCTAAGCATCTGAGTGGTAAATTGGTCAGGTGATAGGTGTGCCCCTGAATCAGTGAATGCTTAGGATATACTGTGTGGTGTACAGTACACTCCCCAGGCATGTCCCTTTACACAATAACACCAATGAGAAAGAGAAACTGTAAACAACTTTCTGTGTGCCAAAAATCTCATCAGCTTTGGCTTCCACTCAAGCTAAACAAAAACTTCCTGAGCATTCAACAAGAAATTAAAGTACTTACTAGCTAAGTTAGGCAATAGGATATAAAAGTGTTGAGTTATGTATCTTTGAAATGACTAGGAACCCTTTAAAGAATTAATTTAACATATACACAAAAGTGGGCTCAACTCACTTCAACACACATTTACCAGACACCTATTATTTTCCTTGCAGGTGGGAAATGCTTCAGGGAATACTAAACATAAAATAAAGTGATTACACCCCCTAAAAATTACTTCACGGAACGTGGAGTAAGAATGTTATATAAGCATCATACTTAATCCTTTGTTTCTATAAGAAGATATAAGCGAATGCCCAGTATATCCTTCCATGAGAAGGATGAAGAATTCTGTGTTTAGTGAAGATGATGCTGAAAAGGCCTAGAAGAGAAGGTACTTGATACAGAACTAGCCACTGGGTCACATAGTCACTACAGGTCCATTCCAAAATAAACATTAAATTCTCATGGGCTTACCCCCTCTCCTTTTCTGATGGTATTAAAAAAATTTCACATGTTCACTTGTCAATTCTTATACCTCAGGTGCACTGAAGGCCAACCACTGAGTGGACACTGTGCACTGCCTAGCACCAGTACACACCACCAAACCAATGGTTTCAACTGTCCTCACTTGCCTCTGGCCTTTTTCCGCTGATACTTAAGGGTAGCAGTTGTAGAGGAACCATGACTATCCTTTCACCTACAGGTTTGGCTACTAAATATGCCTAACAGAAACCCCTATCTTCTTATTAATTAACTCTAGGGCGTAGACCCTTTGAGAGTCAGTCACAGTGTTCATGGTGTTTCACGTGTTGTGAATTCTATTCGCCTTAGTGCTTCTTCCAGGAACCTCAAGGGAAAATGTTCATAAGGTAAGAAATGTCATGTTAAGCACTCCTGGCTTAACCATACACACACACACACACACACACACACACACACACACACACACACACACACACACACACACCCAGAGAGAATAAAATATAGCAACTACCTAGAGTCTAAACATTTAGCCTGCTAGAAAATTGTCCCAGTTTCTATTCTATATCTGTTAACACCAAGCCTTAGTATTGTATAATGCAGACAGAGCAACATTTTGTAATTACAATACAGAACCAAGAATTTCGGTACCAAGCCATCTACCCATGTTCAGATCTTCATTCTTTACATGCTAATCCAATATTATGTGATACTTAACTTACATCTGTATGTTTCTTTATTTGTAAATTTGGATAAATTAATGCTTATAATTTATTGATAATGGTACCTGGCAGCCAGTAACCACCAATACCTGAGCTTATTGCCATGGCCATTTTTGGTGTTTTTGTCTATTTTCCTATCCAAAGCATAAGCCTACTGAGGACAGGGATGAGTTCTTTTTATCCATCAACTATGTACTCGTGCATAATCTGGTTCTCCTTGACAGCAGGTATCCCTCAGAAAGGTCAGGAATGAGGAATTCTCTCTCTCTCAAAGTCTTATGTGAGATTTCCTGACAGTGCTCAGCATCCTGCCTAACATAACACAGCAAAGATGCGGACAGAACAGTGGGAAGAAGTCGGTGGGACAAGTATCCTATTGCTGTCATTTAGGAGGAACCAATTGTCTCAGTTCGGGTTCCCACTGTTGTGATGGTACACCACAGCCAAGGGCAACTTGAGGAGGAAAGGGTTTATGTGGTTTATGCTTCCACATAATCACCGAAGGAAATCGGGACAGAAACTCAAACATAGCAAGAGCCTGGAGGCAGGATCTGATTCCGGGGACATAGAGGAGTGCTGCTTACTGGCTTGCTCTCCCTGGCTTGTTTAGTCTGCTTTCTTATAAAACCCAGGACCACCAGCCCACAACCAACTAGGACCTCTCCGTTCAAACACTAATTAAGAAAGGGAAGGACTGGGGAGAGCTTGGGGGAGTGGGAGGGTGGAGATGGAGGAAAGATGATATTGGAGAAGGGAATAAGATATCTACATTAAGGAAGTCATTTTAGGACTGGCAAGATACTTGGCTCTAGAGGAGATCCCAGGTGTCCACAGGGATGTCCCCAGCTAGGTACTTGGGCAGCACAGGAGAGGGTGCTGGAACTAGCCTTGTCCCATAGTCACACTGATGAATATCTTGATCACCACCATAGAAATTTCGTCCGATGGATGGAGATAGAGACAGAGACCCACATTCACATCAGAGCAATGGATTGAGCTCCCAAGGTCCAGTCGAAGAGCAGAAGGTGGGAGAAGATGAGCAAGGAAGTTTGAACCATGAGGGGCTGGACCACCCACTGAGACAGTGTGCCTGATCTAATGGGAGCTCACCAAATCCAGCTGGACTGGGACTGAACGAGCATATAATCAAACGGGGCTCTCTGAATGTGGCTGCCAATGGGGGCAGACTGAGAAGCCACCAACAATGACACTAGGACCTATCTCTTCTGCATGTATTATCTTTTGGGGACCCTAGTCTATTTCGATGCACACCTTCCTAAGCCAGGATGGAGAGGGGAGGGCCTTGGACTTCCCACAGGGCAGGGCACCATGCCCTCTTTTAAGGAAGCAGTGGGAGGGAGGAGGGGGGGAGCGGGAGGGGACTGGGAGAAGGGGAGGAAATGTAATTTTTTTTGAATGGAAAAAAAATAAAAGAATATGGAAAAAAAAGAAAATGACCTAAAGTCTTGCCTGTAGCCTGATCTTATGGAAAAGTTTTCTCAGTTGTGGTTCCCTTCTCTGGAATGACTACAGCTATTATTAAGTTGACATACAATTAGCCACCTCACTAATCTAAGCCAGCTGAAGAGTGAAAAGTCCCCACTGTAGTTAGAGGCAGTGCGCAGGGAAGGGAAATCCTTTTGGAGATAGCTCCTTCCTAAGCATTTCTCAACGCTGCCACCGAGTAGGCAGAAACTGTAGGAATGCCTGCTCTTCACACCGTAATCCACTGTCAGGGTGAACGTCTGCTCTTCACACTGTAATCCACTGTCAGGGTGAACGTCTGCTCTTCACACTGTAATCCACTGTCAGGGTCACATCTTCTGCTTTTCCAGGGGACCAGGATCTAGAAAATGCTTATCAGTTAAATAACTGTTTACTGAAGGTGGGAGCCTGGAAGAGCCTCTGTGTCCAATGACCCATAGAGAAGGATAATAAAAACTGACTCTGAATTATCTTCGACACAGAGCCCCAGCACCAGGGCCTCAAATACCATTGGCATTAGAACTGCACTCAGCTCTGGCCACATCATCCACTTGCAAACAAAGGTCATCATCCAAAGAAATTCTCACTCCTAATTGCTTATAAGGAGCCCAACTTTCTGAAGCTTCAGCATTTATACCCTAGCAAGGTATCAGCATGTGAGGCAGAGAGCACCACAACTGCTTTTTTTCATATAGCAAGAAGAAAAACACTTGATTGACATCAGGGTCAACTGACTTTGTTGCAAATGGCTTTTTTGGATTATCTCTTTGTTCTGATGAAGATGGAAGAGACAAGAATAATCACCTCCTCCACAATAAAACATTTTATTTTCCATTTGGAACACTTGGCAGGTGTTCTCAACCTATTTCTTTTCCATACATGTCTGAGGAATGTGCATTTGTTCTTTTTTAATAGTAAGGGAATCACCTATTTAATAATTTCTAATGTATTGTTTTTGAAAGTTCCTATTCTGTCCCCTCCTCTACTTAAAGTTATGCCTTTCCCCCTTGTATTCCTGGCCTTTTTCCAAACCCACTGAGTTTACTATTTTAAATCTAGAATAAACTTAAGTAATTACTTTTTAAGAAGAGGAATGAATGACATATTTGTTGATTAGTCATCAAGCTATTATATGTTTTATTCAACAAAACTGTTTATAATCATTAGGTACTCATGGGCTCATATAAAAATTATGACCAACATCCCAATAATCCGCTTTAGACATATGTACCACTTGCTTTCCTTCCTTGCAGCATCCCATTCATATAGTAATCCCCGATAATTATATGTCAATAACTCATCAATGATTATTGAGTCCTCTTACCTGCATGTTTCTAGACTGGGAGTCTAAACTCATGCCACCAACTCCACCCACCACAGCCACTCCATCCATCCCTACCAAACACACTTGTCCCATTATCTCAGCAAAAATACTACATTCTGTCCACTAATTCCACTCATCCCTCAGGCCGGAGGAGTGCTCCTTTCCAGGGAAGAGCACTAGGTTCACACCAACAACTGCACACACTCCTTTATCCTGCCTGAGAAACACATATGCCCTACCTGCCTCCAGCCTCCCTTCTATCCTTCTTCTTCAGATATGTACCTTAAACTCAAGGGGCCAGCTCTACTAGCACCTATTGTTTAGTGAGAAGCCCTGATCATTTACCCTAGAATTCTGACAATTTACCTGTGAGAATCTTCTAATTTCACAAAAGATCTGCTACTGGTCTTAGAAATCATTTAGCCCAAGCTGAGCTGGGACTATTTCCCTGACGAACATTAATACTCAAATATTAATGGCTCAAAGACTGAACCCTAAGCACCCTAGTGTCAGTTTACTACCTAGCAGGTAACAGAAACAGAAAGTTCACACACACACACACACACACACACACACACACACACACTCCCTAACAAGAAATATTACCAACAACCTACGTCTAGATCCCTTTGCAAATACACAAACATTAATAAGCAAAACAATAAGTCTCTTCCCAAAATTAATACTCCCATAGTAATGCCCTTGGAGAAAAGTAACATGCAAGACAATGATTTCAGAATAGCCACAATAAACACGATCAGGAAACTCAAAGGAGAGATGAAAACAAAAGACGACGAAGACTGCTGCCACACAGTTGAGTGAAACAAGGGAAACAATTCATGATATGAAAATAAAGTTCAATACATTGATAGAATTTCTGGGGGAAAAAAGCCAAACTGGAATAAAACTTGAAATGGAAAGTTTTAGAATTCAAACAAAAAAAAATCAGAGGAAATATTCACCAATAGATTGGGTAAAGTGAAAGACAGATTATCAAACTTTGAAGAAAAGGTAGAGGGTTTAGATAATAAAACAAAAGAAACTTCTAAATCAAAAAAATCACACAAACAGAATGTGTAGGAACTCCACATCGCTATATAAAGACTGAACTTATAGATAATAAGAAGAGGCAAGTTAAAGACACAGAAAATTATTCTCAACAAAATAATAAAAGAAAACATAAAAATAGGTGCATATCAAGGTCCAAAAGCATACAAATCATATGGACAGTTTCATTAAAGAAACTTTCCACACCATCTTATACTTAAAGCAGTAGATTCAGAATGAATAAAAAATATTGAAGTCTGCAAGAAAGAATGTAACTCAAATACAAAGGACGGCCCATCAGAATAACAGCTGGCTTTTCAATAAAGAGTATGAAATAATAATGGATTTTACTGCCACACTAGCAAATCCCAAAGAAGAGAAACACACACAGAATACCACCACCAACAACAAAACCAAAAATAACCAGAGCTAGCAATCACTGGTCCTTAATATCCCTTAATATCAATGGACTCAATTCACCTATGATAAGACACAGGCTAACAAGTTGGACACGAAAACAGAATATATCCTACTGTTGCATACAAGAAACACACCTCAACTTCAAAGACAGATATTACCTCAGAGTAAAGGGTTGGGAAAAGATTTTCCAATCAAATGAACCAAAAGAACCAAGCTAGTGTAGTTATCCTAATATCTAACAAAATAGACTTCAAACTAAAATTATTAAAAATAAATGAAGAAAGTCATTTCACATTCATTACAAGAAAAATACCACAAGATGAAGTCTTAATGGTGAACATTTACGCCACAAATACAAGGGCACCTTCATCTGTAAAAGAAACATTACTAAAGCTTAAATCACACAGCAAGCCCCACACACTAATAGTGGGAGACTTCAACACCCCACTCTCACTACTGGACTTGTCTGCTAGACAGAAACTTATCAGAGAAATAAAGGAACTAACAGATGTTATGACTCAAATGGACTTAACAGACATCTATAGAACATTTCACCCAAACACAAAAGAATATATCTTCTTCTCAGAACCTCATGGATCCTTCTCGAAAATTGACCACATACTTGGTAACAAAGCAAGTCTCAACAAATAGAAAAAAAAAAACTGGAATAAACCCCTGTGTGTTATCTGGTCATCAAGGCTTAAAGTTAGAATTTTTAACAACAACACTAATTGCAGAAAGTGCACAAACTTATTGAAACTGAACAATGCTCAACTGAATCATCACTGGGTCAAGAAAGAAATAAAGAAAGAATTTAAAGACTTCCTAAAATACATTGAAAATGCCACACAACATACCCAAACTTATGGGGCACAAGGAAAGAAGTGCAAAGAGGCAAGTTCATACTGCTAAATGCCTACACAAAGAAGCTGGGAAAATCCCACACTAGCGAATTAACAGAGCACCTGAAAACTCTAAAACAAAAACTCACCCAGGAGGACTAGATGACTGAAAGTAATCAAATTGAGAGCTGAATCAACAAAATAGAAACAAAGAAAACAATGCAAAGAATCAATGAGACAAAGAGTTGGTTCTTTGAGAAAATCAACAAAGTAGACAAACCTTTATCCAAACTAACCAAAAGGAAGAGAGAATATCCAAATTAACAAAATCAGAAATGAAAAAGGGGGCATAACAAAAGACATGGCGGAAATCCAGAGAATCATCAGGTCATACCTCAAAAACCTATACTATACAAAACTGGAAAACTTAAAGGAAATGGACAATTTTCTGGGTAAGTGCCACATACCAAAATTAAGTCAAGACCACTAAAGAAATAGAAACACAGTTTGCTACTAATTAAGAAAACAAGACTGGTTGGCTTTGTCATCTGAGTGCCGGAGTCCACAGAAGAGGCCCTGAGCATATACATTTTTGAAAGCAACTCAGAAGGTGAAAAGATATGTCATTCTATTAATTTGGGGAAAGAAATTATTGAGGTCCCAAAGGATCCAGAAGCACTGGCTCAATTAATGCTGTCTGTACCACTAACCAATGATGGGAAATATGTACTGTTAAACAATCAACCCGATGACACTGTCGGAAGCCCAGGTGACAGCAGAGGTGCACAGTCTGAAGCATAACTCCCTTGGGCATCTGGGGTCAGAGCACTTGGGAAGGAGAGCCACCTCCTTAAGGGTTTTCAACTTCTCTGACGTGCAGACACACTGACCTGATTTCAGAATGCTGACAGTCACATGTGGAATGTACCCTTGGATGCCCGACACAGAAAATTGGGAGGAAAACAGTAAGAAAGGGGTGGCACCGTCCTTACCCACCCACAAATGCTATTTTAGGTGCTCTGTGGAAAGTCTTTGTTTCAGACTGTGCTGTTGGGTACCCAGCATGAGAACTATAAAAATGCAGTGTTCACTTTACTTGAATGGGATCACTTCTGTTTCTACGATCTTTTTCTAGAAAAGGCAAAGCCCTTTATCTACAGTGTTAAATACAAACAGTTCCTATTAATATGGTCTATTTTTTGTATTTTACAGAGTTGTAAGTGCCTGCCTCTCTGAAGCTGTATTGATAACTACGGGTCCCCTCCCCCGACCTCATAGCACTGCTCTGCAGTGTGGTCTCAAACACTAGCAGAGACAGCCAGTCTTCACAACAGGACCTTTCTGAACCAGCTTTCATGCTCTTAAATGTGGCTGCTTTTTGTGGCTCCTCACTGTGAGCAAGGGACAGCCCCACTAGTTCCTTTTCTTCCGAGCCAGACCTTCCTCAAACGGACCAATTAATTTTAGAACTCATCTGAAGCTCACCTGGCAGGGGGGCTCGGCGTGAAGTTCCTGTTTCTACCCTGATGCTTCTGGTACCTGGAGTTCCAGACCAATTCCAACCCTGCTAATTATGAAATAGAGATAGAAATCTTGAAATCATGCAATATACTTAATTGTAACCAACGTTATCAACCTACCTTTGTAATAATTTAGCAATAAAAATGACTTTTATTTAACAAAAAGAAATAGAAACAGACATTTAAAGTCTCCCAACCAAAAAACCTGACTACATGGTTTCAGCACAGAATTCTAAAAGTATTTCAAAGAAAAAATAATACCAATACTCCTCAAATTATTATACACAATAGAAACAGAAGGAAAATTGTCAAACTATTATTACAAGGCTACAGTTACCCTGATACCTGGACCATACAAAGACACAAATAATAATAATTACAGACAAGTCTTACTCATGAACATTGATTCAAAAATGTTAATAAAATACTGAGAAACCAAATCCAAGAACACATCAGAAAAAGTATTCACCATGACCAAGTAGGCTTCATTTCACAAATGCATGGATGGTTCAACATATGAAAATCTGTCCATGTACTCCACCATATAAACAAACTGAAAGTAAAAAAACCCACATGATCATATATTTAGATGCTGAAAGACCTTTGACAAAATTAAATACCCCTTCATGGTAAAAAGTTGTGGAAAGAGCAGGGATACAAACAACGTACCTAAACACAATAAAGGCAATATACAGTAAGCCAACAATCAACATCAGAGTAAATAGAGAGGAACTCACAGTGATCCCACTGGAATCAGGAACAAGATAAGGCTGTCCTCTCTCTCCATATTTATTCAATATAGTACTTGAAGTTCTAGACAGAGCAATAAGACAATAAAAGGAGCTCAAGGGATACAAGTTGGAAAAGAAGAAGTCAAACTTTCACTATTTGCTGAGGATATGATAGTACACATAAGTGACCCCAAAAATTCTATCAGAGAATTCCTACAACTAATAAATACCTTCAGTAATGTAGCAAGATACAAGAGTAACTAAAAAAAAATCAGCAACCCTTCTATATATGGATGATAAATGGACTGAGAAAGAAATCAGAGAAAAATCACCCTTTACAATAGCCATGAATAACATAAAATATCTTGGGTAACTCTAATCAAACAAGTGAAGGACTTGTATGACAAGATCTTTAAATCTCTGAAGAAAGAAATCGAAGAAGGCATCAGAAAATGGGAAGTCTCCCATGCTCTTGGATAGGCAGGATTAACATAGCAAAAATGGAAATCTTACCAAAAGCAATCTACAGATTCAATGCAATGCCCATCAAAATCCCAGCAAAATTCTTCACGGATCTTGAAAGAGCAATATACAACTTCATATGGACAAACAAAAACCCAGGATAGCCAAAACAATCCTGTACAATAAAGGAACTTCCAGATCTATCACCATCCCTGACTTAAAACTTTGATACAAAGCTATAGTACTGAAAACAGCTTGGTACTGGCATAAAAAGACAGGAGGATCAATGGAAGTGAATCAAAGACCCAGATATTAATCCACACACCTATGAACAGCTGATTTTTGACAAAGAAGCGAAAATTATAAAATGAAAAAAAGAAAACATCTTTAAGAAATGGTTCTGGCATAACTGGATGTTAGCACGTAGAAGAAAGCAAATAGGTCCATATCTCTCACCATGCACAAAACTCAGGTCCAAATGTATCAAAGACCTGTACGTAAAACCAACCACACTGAACCTCATAGAAGAGAAAGTGTAAAGTAGCTTTAAACACATTAGCACAGAAGACCACTTCCTATATATAACTCCAGTAGCACAGACATTGAGAGCAACAATTAATAAATGGGACTTCCTAAAACTGAGAAGCTTCTGTAAAGCAAAAGAGTCAACAAGAATAAAATGGCAGTGTACAGAATGGGAAAAGATCTTCACGAATCCTTAATTTGACAGAGGACTGACCTCCAAAATATATAAAGAACTCAAGAAGCTAGACATCAAAAGAAAAAATAATCCAAAAAATGAGATACAGACCTTAACAGAGAACTCCCAACAGAGGAATCTCAAGTGGTCAAAAGACACCCAAGGAAATGTTCAACCTCCTTAGCCATTAGAGAAATGCAAATCAAAACAACTCTGAGATACCATCTTACACCTGTCAGAATGGCCAAGATCAAAAACATTGATGACAACTTATGGTGGAGAGGATGTGGAGTAAGAGAAACACTCTTCCATTGCTGGTGGAGTGCAGACTTGTACAGTCGCTTTGGAAATCAGTATGGTGATTTCTCAGAAAATAGGAATCAAAACCTAACAATAACACTTTGGGCATATACCCAAAGGCTGCTTAGTCAGACCACACTGACATTTGCTCAACTCATAGCAGCATTATTCGTAATATCCAGAACTTGGAAACAATGTAGATACCTCACAACAGAAGAATGGATGAGGAAAATGTGGTACATTTACACAATGAAGCACTTCTCATGGACAGAACTATAAAAAAACCATACTGATTGAGGCATCCAAGATCCAGAAACATAAATATAATATGTACTCACTCATAAGCGGACATTAGGCATAAAGCAAAGAAAAACCAACCTAGAGTCCACAACCCCAGAGAACCTAAACAACAAACAGGACTCTAAGAGAGACATACATGGATCCACTTAGGAAAAAGAAAAAGACAAAATTTCCTGAGTAATTTGGGAGCATGGGGGTAAGGGGTAAGGTGGAAAGGGAGAGGTGAGGGAAAAAATGTATAGCTCAATAAAAGAATAAATCGGACTAGTGTTCTACAAGTTATGAAAGATCACAGGTATCAGCCTGGAGTACTATCACAAATAAAATTATCAATGGTAATTGAAGGAGAAAGGAAAACTGTTGATTCATGATTTAAAAAAACAGATTTAAGGAATTTATAACCACAAATCCATCTCTGCAGAGAATACTGGAAGGAATACTTGGGTCTAAAGAGAAGATTAAACACACTCAAGACGGAATGAATAAGTCCAGAATACAGAATCAAAAGAGGTCTAATAAAGCATAGTAAAAGCAGCAATTAACAAATGTTATTCAATAATAACTTTTAATATTAGTGGCCTAAACTTCCCAATAAAGAGACACAGATTAACAAATTAGATAAGAAAATAACATCCAATATTTTGGCTGCCTCCCAGAAACACACCCCAAGACCAACAACAGACACCACTTTACATAAAAGGATGGAAAAGTTTTCCAATCAAATGGAACTAAGAAACAAATAGGTGTAGCTCTTCAAATATCTGACAAAGCAGACTTCAAACCAAAACTAATCAAAAGTGATTCATTAAAGGAAAAATCCATGAGAGGTGTATTACCACCCTAACCATATACACATAGAAGACAGAAGCACCCAGTTACAAAATAGAATAGACTGAAAATCACAGATTGACATCAACACAATGATAGTGTGTGGTTTAAATACCTACTCTTGCCAATAGAGAGGACATCTGGAAAAAACAAATAGAGAAACTTTGCAGTTAAATGGCATCATAAATCGAATACACTTAACAGATATCTAAAGAACATTCCACAAAAGCAGTCATAAATATTTCGTCTTTTCAGCAGCTCAGGAACTTTCTGGTGCTTATTAGAGATGTTCCTCATTAGATGATGAGATCATCAGGTTTTGTAGGTCAAAAATATATGACTATGCCTAAGCTAATGACCATCACAGACAGGTAGAGTTGCTTACCTTTATAATATGGCTTCTTGTAAACTAGCTCAGAAGAAATCAAAATAAAATTTTAGATTTGTACTGAATTACTTTTATATCATTATAAAGTCAAAAACTTGCAAAAATATGAAGTTGAGCAATTTTAAGTTGGAGACAATATGTGGTTTTAGAACTTGTGGCCAATTTTTTGATTCATCTAGCATCTATCCATCCCAACAGAGCCTTGTTGTTAATATTACTTTAACTATGTAAAGATGTGTTACATTTGTTTATGTTGCAGAATATTACTTTAGGTTCATACAGGTGTGCTGTGTTTAACTAGGAAATGATGTGTTACACTTGTTTATTCTGTATTTGTTTAATTATGTAAAGACATGTTGCATTTGTTTTACCTTGCCTGACTGAAGCAGTTGATTAGTCTAAGAAAAAGCTGAATAGCCAATAGCTAGACAGTAGAGGGGTGTGGCAGAGAGGCTGAAGGGCAGAGAGAATAAGTAGGAGGAGAAATCTAGACTCAAGAAAATGAGAGAAAAGAGAAAACAAGGAAGAAAAAGAGGGAGACACCAGGGCCAGCCAGCCAGGTAGCTGCCAGACAGGCAGACACAGAGTAAGTAAAAATGTAGGACATACAGATTAGAAGAAAGATAAAAAAAACCCAAGACAAAAAGTATATGAAGAGAAACAGGTTAAATTAAGTTATAAAAGCTACCTAGAAATGAGGATAAGCCAAGACCAAATATTCATAACTAATGATAAGTCTCCGTGTCTTTATTTGGGAGCAGGTTGGAGGCCCAAAGAAAGCCTACTACAGAGCCTATCAACCTTTAAATAGAATCTTCTGGGTTTCTTTACCCCAAAGACTGATACACAGAATCAATATCACATGTGCATAAGGTCTCTGAGAACATGCTTGTAGCAAAAGGTTCAAGTTTTGTTTTCATGCTGTATCAGTAGAGCAGTGTGGTTGCGCTCTGGGCAGCTCCTAAGTAAGAACTTACTTAGAGGATCCTGCATTCATGCTAGAGCCTGTACCTCATCAGATGATCACTAGCTACTGAACCAATATTGCTTAATCACCGCATTCCCACAGAGACTGGAGGACTCAAGGGATTATTTTTAAAAGGATAAGAAAGTCTGAAGAAAGTTTGACTCTGGCCCCAGTCAGCAGTGGTAGACCACTAAGCCTGGTTAGTCCCTAGAGCGGTACCCTCCTGAGAAGAGGTCACACACTTTAAGAAGCCTAAATCACACTGCTACAGCAAGAGACTAGATTGCCATTTCTTTTTTTTTTCCATACATTGTTTTGTTTTATTTTTTCCATTCAAGAACATAATTAAAGATAAAAAAATTTTTTTTCCTTTCTTCCCCTTCTCCCGGTCCCCTCCCACTACCCCCCACCCCTCCTCCCTCCCCCTTCTTCCTTGAAAGAGGGCATGGTGCCCTGCCCTGTTGGAAGTCCAAGGCCCACCCCCATCC
>PVIU01021774.1:0-30336 GCA_004026605.1 Ondatra zibethicus
TAAATCTCAGACCTGGGAAATGGACTATACACAGCCTTCTAGGGGAAGAGAGACGCCTTAGATGTTCTGACAGCACTGCACCTTTGGCTTGTTTTCAGTGGTAGGTGGAACATGAATAGGAACCACATTGTTGCTTGGAGACATGTCATTTTCACGTCTGTCTGACATTTGCTTCTGAGAAACAATACGGTATATCTCTAAATGACAAAAAAAAAAACAGAAACACTTAGTGTGTGTAAAAGCATGAAGAGTTTGTGTGAAAGGGACGGAAGATATGCATAACAGAAAACACACATTTACATTTTTATTTTTAGGCCAGGCATTGTAGTGCACATCTGTGATCCCAACACTTGGGAGGTGGAGTATAGGACCAACCTTGGCTACACAGTAAGTTCAAGGACAGGCTGGCTGACTAAAGAAGACCTTGTCTCAAAAAGTAAGGTTTTACTTTCAAATAGCCAGTAACTAGATTCAAAGTATTTTGTTTAAAAAAACAATTTCTGTTACAGTAAGAAGAGTAACAAGGTTTCTCCACTTCAGAGGGGAAAGTTCACCCATTAAACAGTGCTATATTTATGGGCATAAATCTGAATTAAGTCATAAAAATATATACTAGCCCTCCAAAAAAAAGTTCACACAAACTGACAATGTGTAAAATAAATCTGTACTATCACAGATAGTATCACTACCTAGGCTCTGTAGAAAAGAACACAACTTCTTAAACATACTAAAATCCCAAGAGCTTCAAAAGAGAAAAGGACCTCTACTTACACTGTCTTTCTCTGGGCTAAGTTCAAATTATTTCAAGGAGATAATCTAACATACATGTACTATTTTACCTTCATGGCATATATCAAGATTAACCTTGTAGTCCTCACTAAACATTAATCTTTGAAGACTAAAATATTTACTTCATTTGTTGCTTTAGTTCCACAGAGTAGACGCTTAAGGAACTACTCAGTGAATGTCTCCCAGTATCTGTACTGAACTCATTGAAAGTGGCCTTGCACTACACTACCTAATCAAACAACAATACACTTCTCAAGAACAATGAACACAGACCTCCATCTTGCCTCTCCAATGCTCTTTTTAAAGCAATACCATCACAAGGTAGGGAAACTCTAGAAACAAGCAATCGAATACGATGTACTAGGAAGGACACAATGTACTCCTACATGGGCTCAATGTGTCGCTGGCAAAACTGCTCTTGGTGAATTTGTTCATGCAGAAATAGGACAGATACAGAATCAGATGAGTATAAACTTTCTATTTCTGCTACCAATACAGTAGCTATTTAAATAAAAATTAAAATCCATGGTTAAGTATAGGGGCACAAGCCTTTAATCCCAACACTCAGAAGACAGAGGCAGGCAGATTTCTGTAAATTCAAAGCCAGCCTGGTCAACACAGTAAGTAACCAGGTCAGTCAGGGCTGCATAGTAAGACCTTGTTATTAAAAACAACAAAAGGCAATTCTATGAAGGATATTATTTATTATTTAAAAACTTGGGAAAATCTGAATAAGAACTACACGCTAGAAATACTGTAGACATATTAAATTTTTTAGACTTACAGTCTGTGACTATTTAGAACCATGCGTTGTTCATATGAAATAAAACATATAAAAAGTATAAAATTACACAGTAAAAAATAGAAAATAAGAGATATATATTCAAAGCCAGATTTAATCCCAGCACTCGGGAGGCTGAGGCAGGTGGATTTCTGAGTTTGAGGCCAGCCTGGTCTACAGAGCTAGTTCCAGGACAGCCAGAGTTTTTACTCAGAGAAACCCTTCCCGGGGAAAACAGAGACAGAGAGCTGATCAAAATGTTCCAAAAAGGTTGGGTGTGGTGGCACATGCCTTTAATGTCAGCACTTGGGGGACAGAGGCAGGTGAATGTCTGTCTGTGAGTTACAAGGCCAGTTTGGTCAATATAGTGAGTTCCAGGAAAGCCAGGGCTATGTAGAGAGACCCTTCTCAAAACAAGTTCCAAAAACACATCAACCAGCTATAATGTATAAACATTATCTGGATCCTAATTTAAACTGTAATTTTTAAAAATGCTTGAGTATGTTTAATATTGTTTAAATAGCCAGTGGTAATAAGAAATTCCTACAAATTTTCTAGAGGTTGTATTATGAATTTAAATTCCATTTTTAAACATATTCTGAAATATTTGGAAAATAAAATGGCTTAGTATCTGGGATTTATTTAAAAGTAATAAAAAAGGTCATAAGTCAGGAACCAAAATGGACTAGTATAATCTGTTCTGCTTCAGGTAAGCTAGAAGTCACACAACAAGGAATGAATCAGTTTTTTGGTGCTAAAGAGATAGCACAGCAGTTAAAGAGTACTTACTGCTCTTGCAGAACCTGAGTTTAGTTCTCAGCACCCACATGGTGGCTAACAACCATCTGTAACTGCAGTTCCACAGGACTCAAAGCCCTTTTCTGGGCTCCATGAACACGAGGCACACATGTGGTGCACACACATCCATAAAGGAAAGCACTCATACACATAAATTAAAAATAAGTAAATCTTAAAAAAAAAATTCCCCTAAGGTTGAGCAACAGTAACTTAATAAATGAGGCTGGAGACATGGTTCCGTGGTTAAGAGAATCCACTGCTCTTCCAGGACCTGAGTTCAATCACCAGCACCCATGTCAAGTAGCTCACAACTGGCTCTAACCCCAGCTCTGGGAGCATCTGACTCCCTCTTCTGGCCTCTTTCATCACCCCCATACACGGGGCATACACTCAACACTCAACACACTCAACACTCAACACACACACACGGGGCATACACTCAACACACACACACACACACACACACACACACACACACACACACACACACACACGGGGCAACAAAAACACCAAAATGTACTTTTTTGTATAATTTTTTAGGGAAGTAGATAAAATTTGTCTGAGAAGGTTGGTAGTGGTTCAAAGGTGAAGAAGTATCAGTAAAGAAAGAAGGCAATAAAGACAAGCTATTGATTAAAGTGATGTTGCCAGATCTTTCACTGAGAGGGGATAGGGATGGCCAAAAAGATGGCCCAGTGGTAAAGACACTTGTCCCTAATCCTGACAACTTCAGTACAATCCCCAGAAGCTGTATATTAAAAGGAAAAAGCCTAACTCCTGACGGTTGTCTTCTGACCTTCCATGGAGGGGTCAATAACATGCTAAGACAGAAGCAGGTTCTACACTTCCCTTCACTCTCGCACTGTGGCATTCAATGACACAAAATAAACGAATACTTTTAAAATTGCTTTAAAAGAAAAAAGCCAGATGTGGTGACATACATACTTTTAATCTCAGCGTTTGAGAGGCAGAGGCAAAAGGTAGATGAATCCCTGTAAGTCTGAGACCAACCCGATCTACAGAGTGAGTTCTAGGCCAACCAGAGATACACAATGATATGCTATCTCAAAGAAGGGGTTAGGGTTGTGGTAGGAAGAGAGAGGCAGGGAGGGAGGAGGGAGGGAGAAAAAAAGGGAGGAAAGAATGAGAAAAAAGAATGGGATGGGAATGTGTCCAGGGAAAAGAGAGTTCCCTTCAGGCTAGTGACTAAGGAATAATGATAATCATCAACTTGTAGTTAAACTATACCATTCATTCTTTATGTTGTCCACTAATAATACCTAACTGGATAGATCATCTTTTTGAAGAGAAAATCATTAAATATGTGACCCCTGTTAAAATTTAACTTCTTTATAAGCTGTTCTGAAGATTAAGTTAGGGGAACAAAACCAAAACATCAGAAACTCCTCCATAAAATACAAATGCATACAACACCAGAAGAGAGACAAAGGGAGACTTCTTAGAGGAGAGAGAGGTAAATAATTAAAGAGAGCTCATCACAAAGCAAGAAACTTGATCAGTGTTGTGCAACAGTCTCCAAGTGCTCCATTCTTCTAGAAACGGTACTGCTGCCGTGTTTACTCCTGTCACTAAAAACATATCCACTTTTGAAAAATACCAACAAGACAATAAACAAAAGGAATTAGGGAAAAAAATTTCAGGTCTAAAGACTTCTAAAGAGCTCCACAAGTAATTAACTTTAAGTCTTTTGTGTTGGACGTGTCTACAGAAAAACCCTGTCTTGAAAAACAAAGAGGAAAAAGGGAAAGAAAGAAAGAAAGAAAGAAAGAAAGAAAGAAAGAAGGAAAGGAGGGAAGGAGGGAGGGAGGGAGGGGAGGAGGGAGGGGAGGAGAAGAAAGGAGAGGAGAGGAGAAGAGGGGAGAGGAAATAGTAACCAGTAACTGTCCAGCAGAGGTGGGATTATAAAGGCATAGTTCATGGTGGGGAGGGGTCAATAACATGCTACTACAGAAGCAGGTTCTACACTTCCCTCAAGGGTCTGTTCTCCTTTAGAACAAAATGAATGCGATTACTTATTCCCATGCAGTTCCTTTTCAAGATGTTCAAAGGGCCAGGCAGTGGTGGCACACACCTTTAATCCCAGCAATCGGGAGGCAGAGGCAGGTGGATCTCTGTAAGTTCAAGGCCAGCCTGGTCTACAAAAGCTAGGTTCCAGGACAGGCTCCAAAGCTACAGAGAAACCCTGTCTCAAAAAAACAAAAAACAAACAAACAAACAAAAAACCCCCACCAAAAATCAAAAAACAAACAAACAAAATGTCCAAAGGTTAGGAACAACTAGAAAAAAAAATCCTGTTTCATCTTCCATCAGAATTTCTTATAGGATATCTAAACATAAAATGAAATAACAATAATAATATATATAATTATATATATAATATATATAAGATATAGGATATCTAAACATAAAATGAAATAATAATAATAATAATAGCTTTAAATAAGGCAAAAATATAGTCTTTTTTTTTTTAAATCTACAGGACCTGTGGAACAGCTGGCAAAATAATTCTAGAGAGATTACACACAATTGTTCCAAATTAAGGAACAAGAGGGTTAAAATTTGTTAGTTCCATAGGTGCTGAAGAGATGGCTCAGAAGTTAAGAGCCCTGACGGCTCTTGCAGAGGACCGTATCCTGTTTCAAGCACTCACAAAGCAGCTCACAACCACCTGCAGTTCAAGAGGATCTGACACCCTCTTCTGATCTCCTTAGCCATGTGGTACACAAACATACACTTAGGTGCACCTACACATAAAATAAAATAATAATTTAAAAAAATTCTTTAGTTCCTCCAAAGTTTTTTAAAGCTCAGGAGCCGGGGTAATTTCATGACAGCCTCTGCAAAAGCTTCTCATTTATTAAGCTCTTCAAACCCCTACTCATCACATACTGTTCTTGAAGGTCAAAAAACATTCCAATTTGATAGTTCAACATTTTCTGCACCAAGTGAGAACAAAGTTACCATTAGCTCTAATGAAAAAAGAACCAGTACTTGGCTGGCAAGATGAGTAAAGGGATCCACATTTCATTCCTGGGAACCATATGGTAGAAGGAAAGCACTGAACTGACTCCTATACTTGTCCTTGGACCTCAACTCTTGGGCCCAGATATATATTCACATACATGCGCACAAAAGTAAAACAGAATTTAGAAACTCTTTAACAATTCTTAATATTCTGATAAAGTTAATACCTGGCGACTTTAGCCCCTTCATTTTTATTTATTTTATATGTTATATGGCCCAGGATGACCTCACACACATATAGCTCCACCCACGGGCTGAGATTATAAGTATACACCACCAAACTGGCTTTAGCTGTGTTTTAAAGAGCCAGTATGCTACATGAATTAAAGTTATTTCGGCCATAGAATTAAGAGTTTAGTCTTCAGATTAGGAATTTACTTTGAAAGTACTAATTACATGGAGAAACCTGACTAAGAGCACCTGAACTAAAGGTCAAAGTTAGAGCTTCCAATAATGAGTAAAACAAACCTATTATCAGGAGCTTCCTAAATGATGACCTGAAACTACCTGTGTGGTGTTCCTGCCGCAAGCTGTACACCTCAGTTTAATCATAAAGAAACACTGAGTAAACAAACTGAGAAAATGACAGTGGCCTGTACCTTTCAAAAATACTAAGGTTGGTAAATAAAGGTAATTGAAGGAATGATTGCCATGCAGTGACATAGTGTAGGAGGGTCCTCAGGGATGATTTGGGAGTCCCCTCTGTGTGTTTTGATTACCATTAATGAATAAAGAAAACTGCCTTGGCCTTTTGATAGGGCAGCCCCACGTTGGGCGCCAATCTGTAGTAATGAGGGGCTCAGGCTGCATTTCGGCGCTGGGCCCCTTGTTCTGTCTCACCCGGCCCCCGGTGTGTACCCAAAATAATTACACGAAAACTGTATTCATTTAAATACTGCCTGGCCCATTATCTCCAGCCCCTTATTGGCTAACTCTCACATATTATTTTAGCCCATCTCCATTAATGCGTATCGCCACTTGAGTTGTGGCTTACCAAAATGAGTCTAACCAGTGTCCATCTTGTGCTGGAGAAGCATGGCATCTCCCACACTGCCTTCTCTCTCACAGCATTCTGTTCTGTCTACTCCGCCCACCTAAGGGCTACCCTATCAAAAGGCCAAAGCAGTTTTCTTTATTCACTAATGGTAATCACAACACATAGAGGGGACTCCCAAATCATCCTTGAGGACCCTAGTGACATATCAGCTGAATGGAACATATGATCTGATCCCAGACTTTTTTTTTTAACTAATAAAGTCTTTATTGGAACAACTGGCAAAATATGAGTAAGATCTGTACCTAAATACTGATGTGATTAAGACACTGTGTTGTGGTTATAAAAGAGAAAGTGCTGTGTTTAGTAAATATTAAAAACAAAGACTTAGGAAAAGGTATATGCAGCACTTACTTTCACATGGTGCTACACCTGTATGTGTCAGTGTCGTGTGTGTCTGTGTGTGTGTGTGTATCTGTGTGTCTGTGTGTGTATCTCTGTGTGTGTGTCTGTATCTGTGTAGGGGAGGGAGAAGGGAACAGGTGAATGGAAAGAAAAGACACTACACTTAAGGAAATGGGGTACAGGTACTCACAAATTCTTTATATTATCATAAGTTTTAATCACCTCTGAAATTGTTAAAATGAAAAGAGGGTATGAAAAACAGTGGTTAAAAACCTCTCTTAGGGATGAAGCTCAGTTAATACAGTGCTCACATGGTATGCTCAAGACAGAGTTGGATCCCTAGCAGCATGCTCCTCTCCAACCCAATCTCCTAGTAAACTTGAGGTGGAAAGAACAAAGCTGATCTGAAAAGCAGGGGTGGAGCAATCCACCAGCCCACCTTGGCACTAGTCAACTACTAAAAGCACCACCAGAAAACTCTTGGAATCACTGAGGACTAAAGGATGTAAATAAAGTATAGATCTATTGCAAAACATTACCAATACTATGTAATTTTACATTTGGCTCAGTGGATAAAGGCTGCTGTCATCAAGCCTGATGACCCAAATGCTATAAGGGGCTGTCCTCTGACCACCACATGAACACTATGACCCCTCCCCTGATATTTTGAATGAATAGATAAGATTTAATTTTTAAAAAATTAAAAATTAAGTCAGGTATAGTATCACATGCCTTTAATCTCAGCATTTCCAAGGCAGAGAGACAGGTTGATCTCTGAAAGTTCAAGGCTAACCTGGCCTACAAGGTGGAAAAACAAAGCAAGTAGGACTTGGAGGCATACTGTGTATTCATTAAAATACTGCAAGCTTAAAAACTCTGCAGTGGGATCACTCAGAACAGATTTTAAAAAAAAGAAAGAAAACGAAAAGAGCTGCTATGTGCCACAAACTGTCCATTCCCCTCCAGCTCCCTATTGATATTTCTTCAGATAACAAAAACAATTTTATGATATGGTGCCACACGCCTTTAATCCAGTACTCTTCAGGCAGAGGCAGGTGGATCTCTGAGTTTAAGGCCAGCTTGATCTACAAAATAAGTTTCAGGACAGTCAGAGCTACATAGCGAAATCCTGCTTAAGATAGATAGCATAGATGAAAATCTCCAATATTTATATTATTTTAACAAGTTTTTTTCATGCCTTAACTGATTTATCAAATGTTCACTATTTATCAGGAATAGCTAAGCCCTTGACTGACATTAACTCATTTTTGGAAACTGTAGCAGAAGTATCAGTGACAAATCATTCTCTTCTGTGGAGCAAAACCAAACAAACAACAAATCCATTAGGTAGCCATATTAAATCATACTATAGAAATTTAAAAGCACAAGCTCTCTCATGAAGAAAATAATAACTAACCAAAATGTATTTGAAACTTTAGTTTATTTTAAAGTATGTGTAGTCCACATTTGTGTTCATGCTCATGAATACACAGGCACTCTCAGAGAAACAGAAGAGGGTGTACAATTCCCTGGAGCTGGAATTACTGGTGGTTATAAGCAGCCTGGTATGAGTGCTAGGAACCAAAATCTGGCCCTCTGGAAGAACAGTGTAATTTCATAAATACTGAGCCATTTCTCCAGCCCAACACATCTGAATTTTACAAATGAGAAAATTAAAGCCTTGGAATTAGTAAGTAATTTGCCTAATAAGATTATAGCTCCAAAAATAAGTGGAGGAATCAGGCTTTCCAGTCCATGATCTAAATTCCTAAGTTTATTACATACATTTTTTAACAATAAGAGAATATTTTAAAGTTAAAATTCTGCTCTCCTCTAATACAAGTGCTACATCAGCATTAAAATTTGTCCATTATGAAAGAAAACTAAACAATTCTATGTATCAATTTATCAGAACAGCACATAAGACTCAACTATGTGTTGAATAATTCGGATTCATAAGATCTTAAAAGTAACATACAATACAGGTGTCTTTGAAAAACAACCTATGAAAATACTTCCTAATAAAGTAAATGCACTGATAACTTGGTTATTCTAATAAAGTCAAAGTAAATATTAGTCAGAACAAATAAAATGTCTTTTTTCCAAGAAGCTGACTGGTTATCCACATTCAAAATAGCATGAACTTTGCCCCTTTCCCATTTAAGCCTTTCTATATGCAGGCTTGGCTGATTTTATTTATAAGGGACACACTCCTACATCATGGAAAAAGCATCAGTGCTTTCTTTTATTCCACTTAAATTTTTTTGATGTACTTTCCCTAGTTTTTTTTCTAAATTCTTCTTCTTTTTTAAAATATGTGTCTGTCTGTCTGTCTGTCTGTCACATGCATACAGGTACCAGCACTGGATCCCCTAAAGCTAGAGTTAAAGGCAGTTGTGAGTCACCCCATATGGGTGCTGGAAACACAACTCAGGTGCTCTGGAAGACCAGTAACTACCCTTAAATGTTGAGTCATCTGTCCAGCCAGATTTTTATCTAATTTCAAAAGGCATTTATTTATATCGCTCCATAGTCAGTACCTCAGTATTTACCTTATTAAAGTACATTTCAAAAAAGAACATACAACTCTGTCCCTTTGACCATGAAATATAGAATACATGGCCTGAACACAAGTGACCAAATTATTTTCAAAGAATTTTTTCCCAGATGAACCCAGTGACTGAAGTGCAACATGAAAGAACTGTAACTGTGCTCCCAAGGAACTCTTGGCTACAGTGGCTCTTAAATGATAGTCATTTTCAGATGGCATAACAGTTCCCTAATTAATTTGTTTAAATCACTTCCTAAAACTCCAGTTTTTTCTGGTGTAACCTAAAAACACGTGTCTTACCTGTTAGAATTGTCTGAAAAGCAGCTTCGACGTTTGTAGAATCTAGAGCAGATGTCTCAATGAACGACAAACCATTCTTCTCTGTGGAGATAAACAAAATTTTCAATCTTGTGAAATTTGATTGCTGTATAATAGTGCTGATGATCAAATCCAGGGCCTCATCAATGCTAGGCGAGCCCTCTACCACTGACTTACTGCCCCCCTCTCAAGGTTTGAAACAGCAGATTAAGCTGATAATCACAAAGGGAAGATAAAAGACTGAGTAAGACCTAGCTGGCCATGTGGTGCACACCTACCAACCAGCACTTGAGAGGTAGAAGCAGGACCAGCAATTCAAGACCAGCCTGGACTACATGAGAAAGTGTCCTAAAACATCAAACAAACAAAACCTTAGACCATACCAACTTCTGGGGTAGTAAGAACACTGTTCTACTTATACTTCAATAAATTATCAGAAGGGAAGCAAGAAACAAGCAGATCCTATATGAAGCCCAAAGTGTTCAGCTTCTAAGTAGATGGGTGCACCCTTGTCGGTCCCTGATACTCCTTGGCATACTACTTTTCAGACTCACATAGAAAGGCCTTGCTAAAGAATAGAGGTGCAATGTTCAAACAGAGAAATGCAGAAGCATGTAATATTGTGGAGCTCATATTACTAACCTGCAAAAGCTCTTGCTTCATCTGTAGGAACTGCCCTGAGATGGCGTAAATCACTCTTATTGCCCACAAGCATGATAACAATGTTGCTATCAGCATGATCTCTCAGTTCTTTCAGCCATCGCTCTACATTTTCATATGTGAGATGCTTAGCAATGTCATAAACCAATAAGGCACCTACTGCTCCACGATAGTATCTGCAAACAGAAACATGTGTAACTATCAGAAGGCAATCACAAAGTAGAAGGGAACACAGGAAAAAAAATCTCAAAACAGGGACAGTATAGGGCAGGGAGACAGCTCTGTTAAAGCACTTGCCATCTAAGCAGAGGATCCAGAACCCATGTAAAAGCTAAGGACAGCAAACCTGATCCTCCTAGAGTGAGATGTGGGGCTGAAACAGGATAATCTCCAGAAGTTCACATGCCAGGTAACCTGGCATAAACAGTAGTGCACAACAAATACTGCATGTCTCAAACAAGGTAGAAGGTGAGGACCAGCACCAAAGGTTGTCCTTTAACCTCTATACAAATAACACATATACGTGCACATTTACATACACTCACACACACATGCATGGACACATGGAGACACACACACATACTATCTATAGATGTGGTAGACTGTAGTTATTCCTATATGAGGCTTTTTATACCTAGTCAGCTATAGTCCAAAAATATTAAGTGGAAAATTCCAAAAATAAATAATTCATAAGCTTTAAACTGCCACCATTTCAAGTATTGTGACGAAACTTTTCAGTGTTCCACTTCATCCAGGCCAGCACATGACTCAACCCTTTGTCCAACGTACCCACACTCTGTAAACTACCTGCCTGTTAAAGTCTCTTTCCAGCCCTCCTACTATCTATCGTCTTTCCTATGTTCAAGTAAGCCTTGGTTTATTGAATAATGGCCCCCAAAAGCAACTAGAGCATGCCAAAGAAAAGCTACAAGGGTCTATTAAGAGAAAAGATACAGGGGCTGGAGAGACGGCCCAGCAGTTAAGAGCACTGGCTGCTCTTGCAGAGGACCTGGGTTTGTTTTCCAGCACGCACATGGTGGTTCACAACCATTTGTAACTTAGCTTTCAGGGGATCTTCTTCTTACCATCTTCTTACCTCCACAGGCACCAAGCACACATGCAGTACACATACATATAAGCAGGCAAAACATGAATACATATAAAATGAATTAAAAAAACAAAAACGAAGAACAAACCACAACTGGAAGCATTCAGGGCTCAGTACTATTTGTGATTGCAGGCATCTATGGAGGGTCTGGGAACACACCTTCCAAGGTTAAGGGAGAACTACTATACCTTCACAATACTTAAAGCTAGCAAGTCACTTGATACCAACGTATGCCAGAATTGAAAAACCATGAACTTACGCAGATGTTATAGCCCTGTAGCGCTCCTGCCCTGCCGTGTCCCATATCTGTGCCTTTATTGTTTTCCCATCAACCTGGATGCTTCTTGTTGCAAACTCTACTCCAATGGTACTCTTGCTTTCCAGATTGAACTCATTCCGAGTAAATCGAGACAGGAGATTACTCTTCCCAACACCAGAATCTCCAATAAGGACAACTGAAAAGACAAAAAAAGAAAAAGAAAAGAAAAGAAAAAAAAAAGCTGGATGAAGGCAAGCACATTCAGATAACCAACATGCTTTTAATAAAAGGACGTTTGAGTTCAAAATAAATACCAAAGATTTTAAAGAGGTACAGTACTGAATATCTTATGTCTATGATCAATCAATTGAAATCCATTTCATCTATTTCTAGATTAAAATGACTTAGGCACATCATCTACTCAGCACAGATCAGATATAACACCCTATCTAAAAAAAAAAAAAAATCCCTCTCTTTTTGTCCTATCTGGGAACTTAAACCCAAGGCCTTATACATGTGAGGTAAACACCAGACCACTAATATATATCCCCAGCTCTTAAAAATGCAATTTTAATCATACGGCATCCTAGCCACCGATGCAAACATTAATTACCTTTAATTTATACCAACCTCATTACCTTAGAAAGTATTCTGGAAGGTAAACAATAACTTGTGTTATTCACACGGTTTAAACACCAAACAAAAGATGTCAGTGCATAGAGTGGGAAATGTGTACATTCTACTAGTTTCGTTGAAGACTATGCGTGATGTGAGAGCTGAAACACATTTAAAACATGAGGCACGATGCTTACAAGCTTTGCTGCTTTGGTCATAGAAACTATAATCATCTTTAATAGTTATACTTCACAGACTGGCAGAAAGCCACAGGGACACCTCACCTTGCTATGGACAAACAGGAGCCCTAGGAAGCTAACAATTCTGATATACTGAGTCAAAGTCAAAGCAAGAAGGGCAAACACTTTCACACTTTCACTTAGGACTCTAGAAAATGTAAAATCAAGTTTTGATTATACTTGCTTTCTATGAATAAAATAGAAAGCAGGATTTGGTTTTTTTTGTTTTGTTTTGTTTTTTTGGTTTTTCGAGGCAGGGTTTCTCTGTAGCTTTGGAGCCTGTCCTAGAACCTAGCTCTTGTAGACCAGGCTGGCCTCGAACTCACAGAGATCCACCTGCCTCTGTCTCCCAAGTGCTGGGATTAAAGGCGTGAGCCACCACCGCTGGGATAGAAAGCAGTTTATTTACTAAGTATCTTCTCCCCAAAGTGTTACTATACTTTTTAAATTTTCAAATAGGGCTAGTGAGATGACTTAGCAAGTAAAGACACTTGCTGCCAAGCCTGGGGACTAGAGTTCCAGTCCTAGGACCTACATGGTGGAAGAGAGACTACTCCTAAAGTTGTCCTCTATTCTCCACATGTGTGCAGAGCTTGCATATGAATGATGAATTAATATAGTTTTCTAAGTGTATAAACACGAGGTATGTGTATGTAGGTATGTGTATGTGTATGTGTATGGGGGTGGGGGGTATCCAGAGGCCAGAAGACAGAACTGTAGTAATAAACAGATAAATACAGGTGCTGAGAACTTAACTGGGTCCTCTATAATAGCGGCCAGTTCTTAACTGCTAAATCACCTCTCTAGTACCAATAAATGTAATTTAAAAAATTGGGGGAGGAGTTAGAGATGACTCAATGGTTAAGAGCACTGGCTGTTCTTCCTGAGGACCCAGGTGTGATTCCTAGCACCCACATGGTAGCTTACAACCCTCTTAACTCCAGACAACAGTTTATAATTTTAGTTCAAGGGTCTGATACCCTCATCTGGCCTCTGTTGATACTGCACACAAGTTCACAGACATACATGCATACCAAACAACCCACACACATAAAATAATAAAATATTTCAAAGCTAGGCATGGTCACTCTAATCCCAGCATTCAGAAGGCAAAGAAAGGCAAATTTCGTGAGTTGGAGGCAATCTGGTCTACATAGAGTTCCAGGCCAGCCAGGACTACATAGTGAGGCCCTGTATCAAAACAAACAAACAAAAAAGGTAAACAAAGTTGAGAAACAAGTTGAATTGTTTGTTTGTTTTAAGAGAGGGTCTTGACAGAGGTCAGCCTGGTCTATATAGACTTCCAGGTCTTTTTTTTTAAAAAAACAAACAAAAAATCAAAAAAACCAAAAAAACAAAAAACAAAAAAACACTGACTGGAGAGACAGCTCAGCAGTTAAAAGCACTGACTGCTCTTCCAAAGGACCCAGGTTCAATACCTAGCACCCACAAGGCAGCTCACAACTCTCTATAACTCCTGTTCAGGGGATCTATCACCCTCACATGCAGGCAAAACATCAATGCACATAAAATAAAAATAAATTATTTTAAAAAGAAGAGAGAAGGTCTCATTCTGGAACCAAGGTTGGTCTAGAACTCAAAATCTCTTGTTGAGATTATAGGTGTGTGCCATCATGCCCAACTTCAGATAAACTGTATTAAAACATGAGTCTAAAGATCAAAATTGGGAGGGGGAATTGCACACACCTTTAATCTCAACACTCAGGAGACAGAGGCAGGTAGATCCCTGAGAAGGCCAGCCTGGTATTACAGAACAACCAGAGCTACACAGAGAAACCCAAACTCTGTCTTGGCGGGGGGGAGGGGGAGAGATATCAAAATGGGTTTGTAGGTTTACAGATTCTGAGCTGAACATTTTTTTTTGAGCTGAACATTTTTTTCCTGCATAAAAATTTTTGTTGGTATGTTAGTGAACACTGTATTTACTTCTACTGTTGACTTCTAAACCAGCTGATTGATTTAGACATCAGACTAGAGAAAATCAACACGAAAAGTTAAGACCAGGGAATTATAAGCCATGCTTTACTCAAAATACTGGGATGTGATGGTACATGTAGAAAGAAGGCTGACTGCAGTCCAGCCAAAGGAATAAGAGAGCCCATTATGACACCTTTTCCTGTGGCAGAAACAGACACAAGCTGGCCCTAGAACAACCATGCATTATCAAATGCATATCTTTCTGGCTTCCTCTATCAGCTGATTCAGCAAGAAATCCCAGCAGCAGTGACTCCATGCAGCAAAGAGAAGTTATTTCTATCTTTGTAGTCAATTAGAGGGTACCCTAGCAAACAGACATTAATGGTTTTACTGGAGAACAGTAAATAATGTCAAGGTCATGAAAACAGAAAAAAGGCACTTTCAGTTTTACAGAATGGTTAGTAAGTAAGCAGGTTTCCAAACTCCACCACTATAGATATGAAGTTGAATATCAGCTACATTAATAGAGCCTCCCTACTAGTAAGATACAGTCACTGTTGTTTCTTAGTATAAGAAGCTAAATGGTCAGAGCACAACTCCTGGGGGGTGTGAGGGTGGGGGCTGGGGTCCCAGTCAAGAACCTAGCCTGGGTTTTGTTTTATTTATTTATTTATTTCCCCCCCAAATTTCAAAGGAGTAGTCTGGGTTTTAGCCAAAACTCCCGACACCTTTCCTAGCAATCCTTCAGTCACTCTAAGAGTACAGAAACTTAAGCCTGGGAGATGATTCAGCAGGTAAAGCGAACAGTGTTTGTGTGATTATTCGGGTCTGGGCAGCCGGGAAACAAAGGCACAGTCTCTGCTTACAGCTACCAAACTGAAAGGCCTAAATTCAATCCCATGAACCCACTGAGTAAAAAGGAAAGTATCAATTCCTTCAACTGTCTTAGACTTCCATACTCACATGCCATGGTGTGAGTCCATATACCACCAAAACAAACAAACATATACAAACATACATATATACATAAAATAAACACATGAACCTTTTTTTAAAAAGGAGGCCAGATCATCTGCTGAAGAAATTTCCTTTGAATCACTTCTGGTCCCACATTAGCATCAACACTAACTAGAGGTATATATAGTGAAGAAAGAAAAACCAAAGATTAGAACACATTTAATTAATTCACAGACACTCACTCCCATTTCAACCAGCACTTCAGAAGCCAGTCACAATTTAAAGTCAAAGAGCACATGTGAGCATGGCATCTAGCTGGCACCACCTTTTAGTGGGGGCACATCTTCAAAGAACAATGTATGTCTCCCACACAGGCTCCAGCAGTAGTTCATGTTTTGTTTTAAAATATTAGGCATTCTTGCATTTTTTGGTTTTCAGGTTGTTTTTTTTAAATGTTACTTTAGGTATATGGATGCTTTGCCTGCATTCAAGTATGTAAATGACATGCATGCCTGTCATGTCCCCTGGAACTGGAATTATGAATAATTGTGAGCCACCATGTGTGTGTTGGGATTTGAACCCATGTCTGTAAGAGTAACAAGTGCTCTTAATTGCTGAACCATAACTGCAGCCCCTGGTTCATGTTTTGACCTCTACTTTTAACTAATGGCTAAATTTACCATCTCACCAACATCAAATCTTTATACCATACTAAGTGAAGAATCCACTCCCCAATGTAACCAATTAATTTTATTATTTAAGAAGTAGCAATAGTTTGCAAACAACTCAACATTCACAATGCTCTAACACTATAAAAGTTACACCAACTAGCTACTGACAAGATCACCAAAGTCAAGACTATCAACTTGTCAAAGGAAAAGGCTGTTTGAAATGACAGAAGACTCTAGGTTTTTTTTTTCTTTTTTTCTTTTTTTTTTCTTTAGGAGTTTTAGCTGGGATAGACTCTAGTTTTATAAGAATAAAAAAATATTGAAATGTAACATGAGAAGGAGAGAAGGTTCTCTTTCCTAACCAAGTGAGAATCAAAACAAGAATGATCTATTTAGACTCAATGGATGGATGGATGGATGGATGAATGGAAGGAAGGAAATGAATGAAGTATCTAATAAACAAAAGAGAATTCATTGGTTATGACCTAAAAAAAAAAACTTAATGGACCTTTCTTTGTAGACTCAAAATCAAACAATTTTTACTCAATTGTTTTCTCATTAAGATGACATTTAACTTTTTCCCCCCAGTGGTGCTGGAGATCTAAACTAGGGCTCACACTAAACACATGATTTATCAGTGAGTTTTTACACACCACCAACCTCTTGGCTTTTTGTTTGTTTTTTTTTTTTAATGTAGGAAACTATATGTTCATATCCAATAAAGAAATCAATTTCTGGGCCAGCAAGATGGCTCAGGAGGTAAAGGCACTTGCTGCCAAGTCTGATGGTAGAAAGAACAGACTTACTGACCTTCACACCCTCACCATGGCTCACAACCCCAACATACACACAATCACACAAACCAATAAATGCAATAAAAATAAATATAAAAGAATTTTTAGTAATTTTTATATATCCATTACTAACATCTTAGGTTAAATAAACATATATTTAAGTCACAATTTTGGTCATCTATAGAGTACATACTAAACAACATGACTATAAAATATATATCTATATATCAAATATCAATATAACTCCTAAAATAATATAATGCCTCCCTAGAATCTAGATAGCCTCATCTGCTGAAGCTCAACCTAATGCCTAATATTAATCTGCTTACATATATGCTTTATGTATTATACACACCACAAGTATCAGACTGCTAAATACTGTAAAAGCAGAGTATGTATATTAATTATCCATTATTTAATTTTAAGTTTCTATCTCTAACCACATTTAGGTATTTTTGCTATTGTTTTTGTTGTTATTTTCTGAGACAGGATCTCATTCTGTAGCCCAGGCTGACCTCAAAAACATGGCTATCCACCTGCCTCAGCCTCCCAAGTACTGGCATCATAGGCATGAGCCACCATGCTCAGTCCACATTTAGTTTTACTTCTGTGTTAAGCTCATTTACTGCTAACTCCTCACCTCACACACAGAATACTGGCTTTCAAACTTAGCAACTAAAATCACTGACCACTTTCACACAGCTTTTCAAAAGAATTTCTACTTTCAAACACATTCACAGTCTAACCTCACCAAGTCTTTAAAATAAAATGCATCAATAATGCTGAAGTCTAGACAAGTTTTTCCAGGTCCATCAGATTCTGAGTTGCTCAACCAAAAGCTGTGATAAAAAAGCTACCAAGATTCAAGACAGGTATGGTCCCCAACGGCCAGCTGATGATTGAGTCATCATCACACCTGGACTTCAGTGCAACTCAAGAGAGAAAGCTGAAAGAGGTAGACTACACTCCCAGCTGCTTCCACAAAGCACCACTTTGACTGTCCTGGTGTCCAGCTGCCTCACTATGTCCCACAGCACCTTAACCACACTGGTGTATTTACAAGATTAACTTTTCTTTTTTTGGGGGGGCGGTGAGACAGGGTTTCTCTGTAGCTTTTGGAGCCTGTTCTGGAACTAGCTCTTGTAGACCAGCTGGCCTCAAACTCACAGAGATCTGCCTGCCTCTGCCCTTCATGTTAAATGTTATAAACCCCAATTTCCTTAACTATCAAGTGTGTTAGGTTAGCCTTCTCCAAAGTAGAAATGCTATGGTTTATCTTAGTGAAAAAATCTCTATGGAATGAAATCATTTTAAAATAATTGTATAAGTAAAAAAAATTGGCTAAGTAATCAGTGTTGAAATAAAAAATAAAGTGACTCACATCCTGTAGCAGTTTCTAAAAAGTGGAAACTCTTCTCAGCAGAATTTTTTAAACACCCAGTCTTAAACAGCAAAATGTACAAAAAATAAAACCAGAACCCACAAAGATACAAAATAATTCAGAAGTTTCTTTTCTGCGCTTCTTTATTAAAACTTACATGTTTATTAACACAAACATGTATTGTAAGCTGGCTCAGTGGGTGAAGGTGCTTCCTGCCAAGCCTGACGACCTGAGTTCGACCCTGAGACTCACAAAGTGGAAGGAAATAACTGACTCCTAAAAGTTGTTCTCTTGACTCCTCATGTGCTGTGTGCATATTAGCACACACCTATTAAAAATTGAAATTTTAAGCCGGGTGGTGGTGGCGCACGCCTTTAATCCCAGCGCTCGGGAGGCAGAAGCAGGCGGATCTCTGTGAGTTAGAGGCCAGCCTGGTCTACAAGAGCAAATTCGGCTCCAAAGCTACAGAGAAACCCTGTCTCAAAAAAACAAAAAAAAACAAAAAAAAGGGGGGGGGAATGGAGAGATGGCTCAGAGGTTAAGAGCACTGGCTGCTCTTCCAGAGGTCCTGAGTTCGATTCCCAGCAACCACATGGTGGTTCACAACCATCTGTAATGAGATCTGGCGCCCTCTTCTGGCGTGCAGGCATATATGGAGGCAGAATGTTGTATACATAATAAATAAATAAATCTAAAAAAAACCCAAAAAAAAAGCAATTTTAAAATTTCAAAGAAGATTCATGGCTCAAAAATCTGACAAGAACTATAACAATTTCATTTATTTATTGAGTCCTCACAAGAGTAAATTTTATAATCTCACATATTCCTCAAAAATGTATCACAGTATTTCCTTTACCGAAGAAACAAAAAGTTGAGCAGGGGGAAATGGTATAATTATATTATAATCTCAAAAAATAAAAAAATTACTTTTGAAAAGTTAACTTTTACAAGGTCACAATACAAATATAAAACCCCAGTGTTTTCTCGTGGTTCAAAAAATGGTCTAAACATAAATGAAACTTAATTCCTTCAGCCAATCTAGGGCAAATAAACATTCTTAGGAAAAATAAACAGCTTTCTATAACCAACCTTCGCATTCCAGATCAAATGGGAGAAATGACTTCTAGAAATTAGGTACTCACTGCCATCACACAGTACTTAAAGATAAGCCTCCCTTGACTGACTAAACCCCAAAGTCTCCTGGGATTTAAGTAATTTCACATCATCTCAGATGCTTTCAACAAACATTCTAGGACTCCTATTTGTTTTAGGTTTGGTTTTGATTTTTTTGAGACAGGGTCTCACTTTGTAACTCTGTCTGTCCTAGAACTCACTCTGTAGACCAGGCTGGCCGGGAACTCACATGATCAGCCTCCCTCTGCCTCCTGAATGCCGGGATTTTAAGGCGGAACCACCACACCAGGCTTTCCTATTAGTATTTTTAAAGTTTGGTACCTTCTTATCTGTAAATTATTTTCCAATATGGCATTAAGGATAGACACGTAAGGTCCTTACCCTATAAATAGAATATTCGGAGGAGTAAATAATGGTAAGGGAGTACCAGCAGCGGATACGCCAAGACTTGTGAAGTATTTGGTAACTCAAAAGAAATGTTTCCTGCTTCATCATTTAAGTCAGTCACTCTTAGCACCCAATGGCAAAGTCAGAAACACCATGCTTAACACTCCTGAAACTCCACCCTCCACAGAAAAGCTTTCAGAGCAATGGCCTCTTCCTCTCTGGTAATGATCTTTGTTCAGCACACTACTGATGGCTGCCCTTCTAATTCAGGAGCAGAGCAAGACTACGAAAGTGAGAGCGCATTCATGAACAACAACAACAAAAAAGCGTTCACTGTACTCTCCTTTCGCTGAGAACTGTCTACTTTCACTTCGGCTTCTTTCCGGACCCAACCAATAAGCAATTCTCTATCTACTCCCCATCCTCCCACGCTCTGTTCACCCGCTCGCTTCAACACCCCCCCCCCGCAAGAAATTCTTCATTTCACTAAAAGCACGCTACCGCTAGAACCCTCTCCCACCGTTTGGGAAAGGTACGGGACCAACCAGGGCCCTTCCCTTCCTGCTGGATCCTCCCAGTATTGCAGCAGGAAGCAAGCAGTCCACGGTGATAAGCTAGCTAGTATTTGTGCGGCGCGCAACCTTTCCTGTTCGGGAACTGGGCCTTCAGGTCTGGCAGGGATAACAGCCACCACCCATCCGCAGCCCCTTCTCCCCGAGCTACCCCGCCTGGCTGTGGCCGGGCAGCGACGGGAGAGGGAAGGGGGTTAAAGAGGCCAGGTGGGAAGTCGCCTGCGCTCGGACACTGCGACAAGTGCACGCACGCCGGGGGTGATGGACGGCCCCCCCTTGCCCTCCCCTGCTCTCCCTCCCACCAGCCAGGTCGCACCGGAGCGCTAAACCTTGAGTGAAAAGGAAAGGCACGGAGTTTCCCGTCTGTGGGGAGGGAGAGGGCAGTCCGCGGGTACTGACCTCGAGGTCTGCGGGGATGGGGGTGGGGGCCCTGGGACGGGCCAATCTGGCCGAAGCCCAGGAAGGGTTCACCCGGAGGGAGGGGAAAGGAAACGAAAAGGAAAAACAAACAAACAAAACAAAACAAAAAAAAAAAACATGAAAAAGTCGGCGCCCCACTATGGGTGCTGAGCCGAGGCAGGGGCCTGTCAGAGGGGATGTGAGGCCGGCAGAGAGCATCCGCGAGGAGGGGCCCGAGATGCCCAGGGAAGAAACTGCCCGGCCGTGAGGAACGCAGCCGTCAGGGAAGACACACAGTGAGGGGCGACAAGGCCCGGCAGCCCTTCCCGGGCCGCAGGAACCGCGACGAGTGGCGGGACCCCCGTCGGGGCGGCAGGGAGGAAGCGCTGAGGCGGGCTCCGTCCCGGGAAGGGCTAGCCCTCGCGCGGATCCCCCGGGAGTGTCTCGGGCCCCCGAATGGGCACTCGGCGGCCCACGGCTCACCTTTAAAGAGGTAGTCGTACTCGTCGTCGCGGGTGCCCATGGCGCGGCCGAGGAGCTGAGGGGCGGGAGCGGCGGTGGCGACGGCGGCGGGACCAGGGGGCGTCGCTGCAGGGGTAACCCGAGAGCCGAGCTTCAGCTGCCGGACCCGGTGAAGAGCCCCGCCCTGGCTCTGCGTCACTTCCGTCAGGCCCCAGCCCCTCACAGGAAGTACTTCCGGAGAAATGGCGCTCCGCCTCTTAGCTAGGTAGGGTGGGACGCCCAGGCATGAACTTCGCACTCTCACCCGGCTTGGGAAGGCGTACAGGGAAAACAGTGTTAAAATGCCCAGCTGGCCACAGTCTTCCGGGTCTTTGGCTTGTTCTTTCTTCAACCATGTAGGAAAGCGTGGCACAGGTTCTTAGTATTTGGTTTCCGGTGAGGGGCGTGGTTTTGTCAGCATTAGACATTCGAAGACAGGACTGTCCTTGTGCTGGTTCCATGGTGTAATGGTTAGCACTCTGGACTCTGAATCCAGCGATCCGAGTTCAAATCTCGGTGGAACCTGTTCCTTTACCCTTTTGTTGGCTATTATATTTATTTTTAATTCATATTGACTAACAGAATAACTTTGTTATATCTGCTCTGGAATTGAATCACATGTAGTATTTACCTATGAAGACTTCACTAATTAGTCTCTTCAGTTCAGTAGTGTCTGCTATATGGAGACCTGGTAATTAAAACCCTTAGTCCTTTTTTAGAGTTGGAGAAAGCTTGGTACTTGATTCCTTTTGCTGGAATTTTCTACACTAAGCTTCAGTTAAGGATAGGCACTTCTCACCCACTCAATCTCTTCAGAAATCTCTCGCACTATCTCCAGATGTCATTAAGAGAACTTCGCCCACCCTCCTCATAAAAAGATTCATCAAGATCTTGAGTCCTATCTGCTGGCCTACAAGCTAAACCAGGTTAAATAAATTTAACACAAGAGAATGGCAATTTTCCATTTCAGCGAATGTCAACGTTAAGACTCAAGAGAGCTGCCATAACGTCTCCTCGTAGTTACGTTGTTCTTATTGTTGTCGGAGTCCGTCTCACTCCTCTCTGTAACCCCGAATGGCTTTGAAATTACTGTGTAGCCCAGGTTGGCCCTGCTGTCCTCCTCTGCCCCAGCACCTCACCTTCCTTACACACAGGGATATTCACCTAATGAGCCCTGGGAAACAGGTCTTATAAGGTCGTGGAAAAGAGAATTCAGCCTACAGATGGAATTCAAGTTGCTAGTCAACTGACCTTAAGCAAGGACACTATCTTGGATAATCTCAGTAGGCTCAGCGTTGTCCTTAGCATCTTTCCAAAGTGGAAAAGGGGGTGTCTTGGAAGACCCTGTCCTGAAGAGAAGGTGAGGGAGGGGGAAAGACAGGAAGAGAGAGGCACAAAAGAGATCAGACTGAGGCAGTAAGAATTCTCAACTGGTCCCCACTAGCTTTGAAGAGGGAGGGTAGTGAACCAGGAGCCTCAGAATCCAGAGGCTTCCAGAAACTGGGAAAGGAACCAAAAGAGATGCTTCCCAACGCAGAAACACAGCCCTTTCTATGCTTTGATTTTAGCCACAAAAATTTTAAGGTAAATTATCAGACTGCTGCTTATTGGAGGAGACAACCAGGGCCACAAATGGGAAACTCAGTAACTGGGCCTGAGATGGAAAAAGCAAGGAAAGAGGATCATTTCGGGAAGTGGGGAAACGTGACTGTGAGGGCTGAGTAAGGCCACGGACGCCGTCAGAAGCTCTAAGCATTTTCCCTGTGTCATTATTTCTCAACTGAATTCTGAGCAGGACCATAGTGTTTCTCAACAGAAACTTGCATGATCAACTACATTGAGAACTACACACTGCCTCCTCCCATCTTAGAGATTCCCTCAGCTCATGGGCACTTAAAACACACACACACACACACACACACACACACACACACACATATGCAATGCAGTTCCCATATTCACCAGACCACAGAAAAAAAAATTCCCATGGACTAGTTAGCAGCCTTTTAAGTACTCTGCAAAGTGCAAAACAGATCATTGGACAGAGGAGAGATTAGAAGTCCACTTAGGTCCTCTGAAAGAGCAGCATGTGTTCTCAACCACTGAGCTATCTCTCTACCTCTGGGACTTTATTTGGGTTTATTGCTGTTGTTGTTGTTGTGTGCACGCGTGTGCGTGTACGTGTGTGTGTGTATGTGTATTCTTGTTTGAGACAAGGTCTCTCTGTGTAGCCCTGGCTGTGAAACTTTATTCTTAAAGTGAACCATACAGAAGTATAGACTAAAGTCTTTTTTTCACTTTTTTATTTCATAGTTTGTTGTTTTTAATTGATTTATACGTTTTTCCTCACTCCCCTTCCACCCACCCCAACTGCCCCCCCCACTTCCAATTTACTCAGGAGATCTGTCTTTTTCTCCTTCCTAGGCGGATCCATTTATCAGACTAAAGTCTTAATGCCTTCCCAGAGATAACTAATTATTTCTATTCTTTTCCTCACCTTGAAAATCTTTCTGTATAAATCCAGACAGGTTTAACTAATTATTTGAATCCCTTAACGAAGATGTAAAATAGCTGTCTAAGCATTCTTACTCACTCACTTGTAGGCAGGACAAGCAAGATACTGAAGGCTTATTGAACTAAAGGTTGTTTATTTTCTTATACAAGCTCTCATATAACCCAGACTAGTCTTGAACTCACAATATAGTGAGTCAAGATAACCATAAACTCCTGGTCCTCCAATACGTTGCTGTATGTGGCAATGGGGATCAAACCAGGGGCTTTGTGCATATAGACAAGCACGCTACAAATTGAGCTACATCCCCAGACCCTAAAACCTGTTTCTAATCCATCACCCCCCCCTTTTTAATCTCCCTACAGAGCCTGGAAAAAAAAGCAATTATTTGTTTTCCCAACTACTCTGTTAATAGTGGCCACGTGGAACAGTTTTAATACTTGAAGGCTGAAGCCTAAGGCATCTGGAAAGGGGTTTGTTGCTAAGCAAGGTGGGGGCTGCCTGCCCCTTGACCCTTTCTCTACAGATATAGCATCTCCCTTCCCCCAAGAGGACTAAACTAAACATAATGCCATCATTGGGCTATAAAGTAGCTACTTGCTGAATCCTAGCAATATTTTTCTTCTGTGTCCAGCTAACAGTTTGCCCACAAACTGCCACTTCTATGATAACTAACAAATATAAACACTTTTCCTATATTCCTTAGCTATTAATGAGTTTTTCTGTAAATTGCCTATTGATATCATTTGTCCATTTCCAAATTGGATTATCTTTTCTTATTGATATGAACGTTTCTTTAATATATTCTAGCTATTTTCCATTTTTTCCCTCTTAGATTTATGTTTAAGGGCTGGAGAGATGGTTCAAAGGTTAAGAGCACTTGCTGCTTTTGAACCACTGAGCCATCAGGGTTCAGGTCCCAGCACCAAAATGGTTGCTCACAATTCTCTGTAAGTCCAGACAACCTTCTGTAACTGCAGTTCCAGGTGATCTAATGCCTTCTTGTGGCCTTTGTGGTGCGTGTGTGTGTGTGTGTGTGTGTGTGTGTGTGTGTGTGTGTGTGTGTGTGTGTGATGTGTAGGAGCGGTGGATGGATGTGAGAAGCCCAAGGGGCTGAGAATAGGGCATGGTATCTTCTGGAGCTGGAGTTAGTAGTAGTGAGTCACCCAAATTGATGGTCAGAACCAAAACCCAGGTCCTCTGCAATGGCAGGAAGGGCTCTCAGCCACTCCTCTGTCTCTCTAGTCCTCCATGACACATTTTTTTTGTCCCATTGTTCCTTTCTGTTTTTTGAAACAAGGTTTCCTTCCTGTTGCTTAGGCTGGCTTGGAATTCCTGCTTCTGTTTTTCTTCCAGAATGTTGAGAAAACATGTGTGTGCTGCCATACCAAGAAAAAAAAATTGAGAAGCAGAGAACTTGGCAGAACTTATGATAGGGTGAAACTGTTTTATTACATTTTCATTTTGCCTGTGTATATGTACGTGTGTGGGTGGGGGGTGCATGCCACCTAGCATGTGTGGAAGTCAGCACTTCCATAGGATTTGGTTCTTGGGTCCCAGAGATCCCACTCAGATCTGGTGCAGGCACCTTTGCCTGATGAGCTTTCTCACCAGTTCCTGAAGGGGTAAGCTCTGTCTTCCATTTCTTACATTTTCTGGTGTTTGTATTGTGAAGAGACAGATTGAATGCAAAATCAGAAAAATCCTCAAGATGGTTCATCTGATCATAATTGTACAAATACCAGCTAGTCTTAGAGAAAGAGGGAATAATACATTTATTGGTAAGAGATACATAAAGTACCGGGTAGTGGTGGTGGCGCATGCCTTTAATCCCAGCACTTGGGAGGCAGAGACAGGGGGATCTCTGTAAGTTCAAGGCAAGCCTGGTCTACAAGAGCTAGTTCCAGAACAGGGCCCAAAGCTACAGAGAAACCCTGTCTCCAAAAAGCAAAAAAGAAATTGGGGTTACAGATGGTAGTGAGCCACCATGTGGGTGCTGGGAACCCAACCCGGGCTCTGGAAGAGCAACAAGTGCTCTTAACCATGGAGTCAGATATCTCTCCAGCCCCTGATAAGACACTCTTACCAAAAGCAACTTGGGGGAGGAAAGCATTTCTTTCAGCTTAACAGTCCCAGATCATAGTCCGTTAGTGAGGGAAGTAAAGGCAGGAACTTAAGACGGGAACTTGAAGGCAAGCTTGTTTGTTATTCCATACTGTGTTACTTCTGACCAAGAAACTCATTCCACAGCCAAGAAGAACAGCAGGAAAATGATGCTTGCTAGCTGGCTTTCTCTTCGACCCTGCTAGCTTATACAGTTCAGGATCACTTGCCAAGAGATAGTGCTGCCCACCATGGGCTGTCCCCTACTACATCAATTAACAACCAAGACAATCCCCTACAGGCATGACCAAAGGTCAATCTGATCTAGGCAATCCCTCATTTGAGACTCTTCTCTTAGATGACTCTAGTCTCTGTCAAGCTGACTAGTAAAGCTAGCCACAGCCCAGGACCACTAAGATTGGTCTGTAGGTAAAGATGCTTGTTGGCCAAGGCTGATAAGCTGAGCTGGATTCTGGGATCCACATGGTAGAAGGAGAGAACCATCTCCACAAAATTGTCCGCTAACCTCCAGACCCACACTATGGCTGATGCATGTGGGCATGTATGTACAAACATGGACACACACACACACACACACACACACACACACACACAGAAATCAATGTAATGTAATAAAAAAAAACAAATCAGAATTACTGAGTTGATTCAGCAGGTAAAGGCATTTGCCACATTGATGATCTGAGTTAAGTCTCAGAACCCACATAAAGACTGAGGGAATAAATTACTCCACAGAGTTATCCTTTAATCTCTATCTGCATGTAATGGCATGTTTATCCACACACATCAATCATAAATGTTTTATAAAAATTAAAAAACAAGATCTAAGCATGCTGGTACATGTTTTTGATCCCAGCACTCAAGAGGCAGAGGCAGGCAAATGTCTATGAGTTCATGGTTAGCCTTGTCTACACATAGAGTTCCATGCTAGTCAAAAATACATGGTAAAACTCTATCTACAAACAAACAAACAAACAAATAAATAGACCAAACAAAAACCAAAAGAAGGAACACAGGAGAGTGTAAACTCCTGGGATGGAGGAAACATTTGTAACTCAAGCTACATTGGGCAAAGACAGAGTGACAAACAACCCAATTCAAAAGGAGATAAAGGACTTTGTCACAGGGAGCGTGGGCTGCTTGTTCCGGCTGCCCCACTAGCTTAACCCCTGAAATAACCACACAGAAATTGTATTAATTAAATTACTGCCTGGCCCATTATATCTAGCCTCTTCTTGGCCAACTCTCACATCCTGATCTAACCCATTCCAATCTGTGTAACACCACGAGGTTGTGGCTTAGCAGGAAAGATTCTAACCAGCGTCAGTCTCAGGCAGGAGCTTCATGGCATCTGCCACACTGCCCTTCTTCTCAGCATTCTGTTCTGTCTTCCCTGCCTAAGTTCTGCCCTATCAAAAGGCCAGGGCAGTTTCTTTATTCAAACAATGAAAGCAACGCATAGTCAGAAGGACCTCCTACACCAGACTTGAAGTCATTTAAAGGAATCTAAAATGGCTGAAAGACACTTAAGGAAATGCTCAACATCCTTAGTCATCAGAGAAATGCAAATCAAAACAACTCTGAGATTCCATCTTACACCTGTAAGAATGGCCAAGATCAAAAACACTGATGACAGCTTATGCTGGAGAGGTTGTGGAGTAAAGGGAACACTCCTGCATTGCTGGTGGGAGTGCAAGCTGGTACAGCCCCTTTGGATATCAGTGTGGTAATTTCTCAGAAAATTAGGAAACCACCTACCTCAAGACTCAGCAATACCACTTTTGGGTATATATCCAAAGGATGCTCAATTGTACCACAAGGACATGTGTTCAGCTATGTTCATAGCAGCATTGTTTGTCATAGCCAGAAACAACCTAAATGCCCCTCGACCAAAGAATGGATAAGGAAAATGTGGTACATATACACAATGGAGTACTACACAGCAGAGAAAAATAATGACATCTTGAAATTTGGATGGAGCTAGAAAACATCATTTTGAGTGATGTAATCCAGACCCAGAAAGACAAATGTCCTATGTACTCACTCATCGCTGGGCGCATGCCTTTAATGGTGCCATACTCGGGAGGTAGAGGCAGGCAGATCTCTGTGAGTCTGAGGCCAGCTCTGGTCTACAGAGCTAGTTCCAGGACAGAAACCTTGTCTCAAAAAACTAAAAAAATAAAAATAAAATTAAAAGACAATTATCACATGTAGTCCCTCATAAGTGGTTTTAAAACATAAAGCAAAGAAAAACCAGGCTATAATTCACAATCCCAGAGGACCCAGAAAAAATGAGAACCCTAAGAGAGACACACATGGATCTACTCTACATGGGAAGTAGAAAAAGACAAGATCTCCTGAGTAAATTGGGAGCATGGGGACCTTGGGGGAGGATTGGAAGGGGAGAGGAGAGGCAGGGAGGGGAGCTGAGAAAAATGCAGAGCTTGATAAAAATAAATTAAAAAAATCTACAAATGGCTTCAAATGCAAATCAGAGACAAACAAGCTACTGCTTCACACCCATCAGGACAGCTTTAATGTTTTAAAAGCAAGAATCATAGGAGTGAGGGAAAGACTGGAGAGAGGCTGTGACCCTGAAAGCCTCATGCCTTGCTGGTGAGGAAGAAAAATGGTGTAGCAGACAGTGTGTGCAATGGTTTTCTTTCTTAAGAAGTTAAACACTTAGGGGCCTGGGGGGAATGGTGCCATACAGGCCTTGCCACGCAGATGTGAGGACTTGAGTCTGTAGCTCCAGAACTGATGCTAAAGCTATGTGCCTGTAACCCCAGCTCTGGGAGGCAGAAACAGGAGGGTCCCTGGGGCTCACCAGCCAACGGTCTAGCTTAACTGCTGAGCTCCAGGTTTACTCAGAATGCTGTCTCACAGAATAAAGTGAAAAGCAGACAAGGAAAATACCCACTGTTGACCTCTGGCTGGTGCGCATACACGCACATACACAGATACATGCAGCAACACACAAATTTAAATAATTATAATGTGATTCAATCATCCCGTTCTTAGGTATATACCCAAAAGATTTGAAGCAAGGATTCAAACTGTCGGACTTGCTCTCCACAGAAATCTTTAGTAAAAGGCGAAAGATTTATACGATCTGAAGAGAAACCAGAGTATCGGACTTGCTCTCAATGCTGAGTGAAATACCAGACACAAAAAACCAAATAGCTAGGTTCCATTTATGTGAGGTGCCTAGAACAGGTAAAGCATGGAGATGGAAAGTTGCCGAAACATGAAGAATGGGGAGCCACTGATTAGTGAACGTAGTTTCTCTTTGAAATGGTGAAAAGAAAAATCTGGAAATAAAGACCAAAGAGATGGCTCAACGAGTAAAGGCATTTGTCGCCAAGCCTGACATCCTAAGTTTGATATAGGGACCCACATAGTAGAAAGAGAAAATCAGTTTCTAAAAGTTGTCTCTTTCACCCACGCATACCGTTTATACATCTCTCTTTCACAGAGAGAGAGAGAGAGAGAGAGAGAGAGAGAGAGAGAGAGAGAGAGAGAGACTGGCCTTCGTTTTGCTTTTTTAATGGATAAAGATCAGGATCAAGGGGACAGTTGGAGCAGGACTGGAATAGGTACAGTGAGAGTCTCTTCCCGGGACCTTCCCGGGGAACCCCTGTGTCTCTGGGGCTCCTTACCAGCTAACCTTCCAGAATTCCTGTGTGCTAGCAGCCTCTCCAGATCACAGTCAGCTGGTTCCCCCTCATGCAGGTCAGTCAGTCCAAATACAGCCTCAGAGTTTCCTGGGCTGTGTACCCACTCCCATCCCTTCCAGTGCCCTCTACCCATTCTGCCCGGTGCCTTGTGTACTGTTTACCACTGCCTCCAGGTGAATTGGCCTTCGCACTGCAGGGCCTCCGTAGGTTTTCAGTCTTTCCTGTGTAGAAGAGCCATGCACACCCTAAAAGGAAAAGATCAAAGTCTCACCTTTGTTTCTCAACCATTTATTGGGAAAAATACTAGGTCTTTTATTATCTATAAATAATAATAAAGGTATCACAAATCTGAACTGCTTTGTGAGCACAAAGCCAATGAGGGGACAGGTATAGAAGTGGAGCCAAAGCATGGAAGAGAAGATTCTTGCCACACAGCTCAGTCAACTGCCTCTGGACACTCACCCTGCCCCAAATGAAAGCACCATTTTCTTTTGGTTTTTGTTTTGTTTTGTTTTTGAGGTGAGGTGTCATGTACTGAGGATGGCCTTGAACTTCTGTTCACTTAAATTTGGAATGCCAGGGTTATAAGAGTGCCATGCCCAGTTTATGCAGTGGTGGGTGCAGGATCTCATGCATGGTAGGCATTTGCTCTACTCATGATCTACATCCCCAGCCTAAAGGTACTATATATTCACACACACACACACACACACACACACACACACACACA
>PVIU01021775.1:0-30811 GCA_004026605.1 Ondatra zibethicus
CTTACCTCTTGCTTCTCTCCCTCCTACCTTTTCCCTCCCTTCCTCCCTCCCTCCCTCTCTTCCTCCCTCCCATCTTATTGGTCCCTTACCCCTTTTCTCAGCTAACCCAATAAATCAACATAAACAAAAGTAACAGTTGCCATTGTTTATTGATTATTTAAAAATATTACTTGAAAATTTTTATTGGAAAAAATGAAGATGTGTGATAATGTAATATTGATTAGAAAATAGTAAAAATCAGTCTAACACCTACATTCAGTATTAGTTCTAACATCTATTGTCATGCATATTGTTAGTGAGAATTGTATTAAAATAGCCCCACATAATACAGGGTTCAAAGAGGGAGGCATGCAAGGTGGGTGGGGAAAAGCAGGTCAAAGTCGTCAGGTTCAGTCCATCATCCAAGAGGCAGCGTCGTTGTACAGGTAGCCTTAGTTCATAGCCAGAGAGAGGTTCAGAGAGCAGCAAATGCTGATGACAGCTGAGGTAACAAAAGACAGATGGCCAAAAGTCACTAGGACCCACCATCTAACCTGCAATTATTTCATCGCGCCGTCTTCGATTCCATCTGTGCCTGAAGCAATTGTAATGACAATAATGCGATGGAAAGGACACAGTTCGGGTACTCCACTCGATGTTAGGGTCGTGTGTCTCAAGCCAGTGGATTCCAAGAATCAGAGGGTAACGTGGTGCGTGAATAATGTCAAACTGGAGCTCTTCAACGTGGTTTCCAATTTTGACTTCAACAGGTGGTGTTTCTTTGGTTACGGGTCCATTAATCAACGGACGCCCATCGACTGTTTCGAGCATGAGAGGGAAGATGTTATTGCGGATTGGTATCTTCTCTCGAAGAACCACAGAGCGGTCGATGCTGTTTCTGTAGGATCCTGAATCCACCATTGCTTGCTCAAAGAACTGCCGTCTTCCAAGCCGAATCTCAACAGTTAGCCATAGGGTACGGGACATAGATATGGGAAGAGAGGGGGACGCGTATTTGTAGATTGGCCCGCCCGGGATCCCCCTTACCGCCGGGCCTCCATGTTTCCCGCCTGCTGGGCACGATGAGGCTTGACAGGGCAGTCTCTGGCAAAATGTCCAGGATGGCCACAGTAAAGGCACAAGTGGCCTTCACGACGTCGGGCCCGCTCAGCCTCACTGAGGTGAGGTCGATTACTTGTAGCTTGAACAGCCTGATTTTCAGTTGGTGGACTCTCAGAGCCATTTTCCTCTTCAGAGGATGATGAATTGGAATCAGCCTTACCACTTGTCTCCTCTTCAAGGGTGACACACTGAATGATCACATCTGATAGGCTGGTGGCTGGACTTGTGCAAGACAGTTCATTTTGAATAGAACTGGCGAGCTCTTGAAATTGGATGCAGAAGGTGCTTTGATCCAAATTTAACTCTTGAGCAACGAGATGGAAGCGGGTTGCATATCTGTGGACAAGGCTTTCCCCTTGGCGCAGCTGAGGGAAGCCTTGTGTAGCTACTTCCATGTTTTCTGGATCGTCAAAAGTGTCTTGGAGCAGTCGAATAAACCTTTCAAATTGTTCCAGCAGGGGACTTTGGGTATCTGCTAAGGGCTGGAACCACCTTCCTGCCTCACCTGAGAAGAAGCTGCCAACAAAGCTTACTAGAGCTGCTTCAGCGGGATACAGGTGCCCTCTGGTTCTCAGGTAACTGTTCAACTGAACTAAAAACTCAGAGATTTTCTGAGAATCCCCATTGAAGGCCACTGGGTACTGCAAGGGTAAAGTTGCAGCCTCTAATCTAACGTGGGCCGGTGGAAAGGCAGCAGCTGTTCCTGTTCCCTCAACTATTAGGCCCTCTAGGGACTCTTCAGGTACTGAGATTTCTAGGAACTCCTCGGTATCTGAGGAGTCCAGAGGCTCCTGGGTAGCTGGATGCTCAAGGGGCTCTGGCTGTGATGAGGTCTCCTGGTATTCTGGAACCTTCTGAGACTCCTCATCATTTGTAAGGTTGTGGAGCTGTGAATTCTGGAGCTCCTTAATGACTGGGGTACTCTGGATGACTGTGGGCCCTGCCTCCCAGGCTGCTGGGAGTTCATCACCCCTTGAGGTTGCCTGGGGCTTCTGGGCTGCTGGGGACTCCAGAGCCTTCTGGACCTTCTTGACTGCTGGAGGCTTCCAGATTGAGAGCTCCTGGAGTTCTGGGGGACTGTGGGCCTCCTTGGCCTTTGAAGGCTCTTGGAGTTCCCAGGCTGCTGTGGAATCCAGGGACTCTGGGGGCTCCCAGGGTTCATTGACCTCTGGAGGCTCCCAGGGTTCCCGATACTCCTTGAACTTTGGGGATGAATGGGGCTCCTTGATCTCTGGGGATCCCCTGAACTCTGTGATAGCTGAGGGTCCCCTAGACTTCTTGGTTTCTGGGGGAATATGGGACTCCTTGATCTCTGGGGGCTTCTGGGACTCCTTGATCTCGGGGAGTCCCGTGAGCTCCCTGACGGCTGAGGGGTCCCTGGACTCCTTGATCTCTGGGATCTCTGGGCCCCCCCTGGGTTCTCTAATAACTGAGGGTTCCTTGGTCTTCTTGATCTCTGGGAGTCCCCCGGTCTCTGTGGTCCCTGGGGGTTCCCAGGGCTTTTGTGAGGTCCCGGCTGCTGGAGGTTGCAGTAGCTCTGAGGCCTCTGAGGGCTCTTGGGCCTCTGAGTATTTTCGGAGTTGTTCATCCTCTTCGGCTGCTCCGGATTTCTGGAGCTCTGGTATCTGGGCTTGGAGGGCAGCATTTTCTTCCATAAGCCTCTTCACTTGAGCCTGCAGGATTTCATTCTCCAATTTCAGAGCAACATAGGAAGCTGCTAAGTCCTCTACCATCTTTTGAGGAAACGGGCCTGGTTTGGCAATTTGCTACCAAGAGAGACTGGGTAGCTGCCTGTGAGGTCTTTGCTGAAAGCGACTCACAGGCAGACGTCAGGCTCCGTGAGTTTTCCAAGGGGTGGGGATTTGGACCCAGCCAAGGCTGATTACCAAGAGGTCACTGGGAGCCTCCGGAGCTCAGCATAGGGAGGTGTGAGACACACTGTGAAGAGAGAGGGAGCTGAGGATCAGAAACTGTGAAAAGCACTCATTCAGTACAAAGCAACAAAACCTGTCCAACTCTGCTAGGTTTCTTTTACCACAGGCTCAAGTTCATGAACTGGAGTGTATATACTTGTTTTCACCCCATGACATTTTGCTAGCACATGACCCAGACTTTACATGTCACTTTTCTTTCTTTAGAAACTTAACATTGTATCAGAAACAATTGCCCCATATTTCTTTGTTTTACATAGGTTTTAATTTCTAGTGTCTGCCTAATATCTGAATGTAACAAATGGATGTTAACAACAGCTTTCAGCGACCAAATCAGATATTTAGAGCGATATGGGGATTTTAGGTTCTGTGCTGGGGCCATCTCAAGAGATATTTTTTGATTCACTAGCATAGGAGTTAGGGGGAAACTCTTTGTCACACCTCAGAAATCATACAATACAAGTAACCGCACACAACCAGACACAAGAGAAAGTTAGCAAAAGTTGAGTCAATAAATAAATATACATACATATATATTCAGCAAACACATGCTTATTATTTATAAAATACTTCAAAATAGTTAGCAAAATACTCTTTATAGATGTACGTTACCATTCAGAGATGTGGGCTGGAGCTCTGCCTGTCTGTGTAGCCATCGCTGAGGAGAGAAGTGTGTGAATGGCTGTGGAGGCTTGCCTTTTCTGCACACACTGAACTCAAACAAACACACCCACTCCCAGAACACGTTCCAACTCTCCTCCGTAACGTAGCTATTTTGAGTATGGAAGAGTGTTTTTTTTTTTCTTTTGACAGTACCTCACAGTTCAGAGCTAGAAGGAAAGGAGGATGCTGCGCCGATGTGAGGCAGCTTCATATATTCAGTCCTTGGTTACTTTAATAAATATTTGGCCAGGAAATTGGGAGTAATACCACTGCCCTTGTGAAAAGTTGCAAACATTTCTGAATGACCACAGTGGTTTGGGACTTGATTTTTTTTTTTTATGTCTGTCCCACGTAACTCGCCCATACTGCATTCACACTGGGACGTTTGTTTAATTTTCACTCAGAGAGCAAGCTATAGTCCCCTCAGTCTTTTCTCCTGCCTACCCACTCATTCCCAAGGGACTCTCCGTGCAATATTTTCTTAGAATCTTTACCATGGACAGATCTAGGCAACTTATAATAGAGTAAGGATGCTGGAGAGGCAAATTTTTGATAGGCACTTGCAGCAACCCCAACAAGCTCGTGACTGATTCTGAATATACCTGTTCGGGGTTCTTCTGCCCCTTGAGCTGCTCAGGTAGCTCCTGGCAGCACACAGGTACCCTACTTTTACCTGTCTTATGCACAGTGATTTTGCTTCATATTTGACTTTGTCTTCTCCTGACAAATCAGTTTTATGTTGGGCATGGACCATGTGGCTGAATCAGGGACAGCTATTTTAATTGCAGTAATGAATTACATAAGAACACTTCAAATCACACACCTATTCAGCCATGGTCCCAAGTCTTTTTTAAAAATTATCAGCTTCACTTACTAGCATAGTGGGATAAATCCTGATGGTGGAATATGCCTAGACCACAGCAAGTTGACTGCCTAGGCTAGCTGAATCTGAATGCAGAGGCTTTAAGAAGTAAAGTAAAATCATTTGCAGATTGAATTTGTTCTCTGTCTACCTTGCAATTATTTTAAAAGTAAACCACACGAAAAAATTTCGCCATTATCTGACAATTTATTCTATCTGTGCTACATTTTCAGAACATTGAAGCATTCTATCCCATTAAGAAGGAAAATCACAGTTGATATTGCCTTCACCAATTAAAAAAGCAGGGAGACAATTATAGTTATGATCTTGTTTTATTTTCTTATCATTAGTAAGTGGGCAATTTGAGACATAGTTTGTATGATGGCCATGCTTAGACAAATCAACTAGCTTCACTGCTGTGAGGTTATGTGGCTCTCCAATAGATACTGAGAATTTTAAAGTAATCTGTCTCCAAACTAAGGCTCTTCAAAGTGTTACGCTTTCTAGCATTTTGGAACTTTTCTTTATATTTAATGCTCATTTGCTATTAAATAATCCTCTACACCATAATCTTTTTGCATATCTATACTAAATTTACACAGATTTGGTAAACTTTTTAGTCCTTCTAAAACTTAGAGTCCAGCCCTCAGTTTGTGCAACTGTGAAATGGAGCTAATAACAGTATTTAACTCTGTTGGGATTGTCCGAATAATCAGTCAAATATCCAGGGATAGTGGTCAATGCCTATAATCCAAACAGTCAGCAGATAAATGCAGGAGTATTGGGAGTTCAAGGTGATGCTCAGCTACAAAGTGAATTCCAGGCCAATTTGGGCTATGTGAGAACCTACTACCTCTCTCTCTCTCTCTCTCTCTCTCTCTCTCTCTCTCTCTCTCTCTCCCTACCTCTCTCTCTCTCTCCTCTCTCTCTCTCTCTCTCTCTCTCTCTCTCTCTCTCTCTCTCTCTCTCACACACACACACACACACACACACACACACACACACACACACACACCAAACAATGAATGAATGAAATAATGTGTTCAAAATGCTTACCAGAGTAAGACAGGTAATGACACTTAATAAAAGTTAAGAGCAATAATAAGCTCTGTAGCAGCAGTGACACTTTGAATTTATTCTTTCTAACCATTTTCTAAATTATTGAGTTGGATATGTAAACTTTCCAGAATTGTTAGCTTGAGCAAGGACTCCCATATGAAGAAATCTACAGCACAGGGATTTTCCAGCATTAGTTTTTCTCCATTCTGGAACCTCTATCTTTCCTTCCTGGTTGGGTCATGGATCATTTACTTTGCCAAATAATTCTCTTCAATTAGAACTAGAGGTACCTAAGCGGGAAGATGAGGTGATTAGCATGGGGATTGTGGAGCAGCCAAGATAGATGTTTAAAAAGTGCATGGACTAAAGCACCAGACAGTGCCTTGCCTAGAGGCATATTTATTCAGTGGGTAAACATGGGAACCTTTCTTCCCTGACTCCCCTTCACTAAAGAGCAAAGACCAAATTTCAACGTCCTTAAGTACAAGTTTCAAACTGCCTAAACATACAGAATTATTCTCTTTTGAGTGGTTAAAAAGAAAGAGCTACACTGACTTTTGTCAAAATGCCTAAAGTGGTTTTAATATCCTGAATTAGTCAAGTAAGAATAGGAGAGTCAGAGTAGGGAAATAATCACATCCAAACTTTCATCATGTTCCCTACATTCTAATCCTTCTTACACTCACATGATGGAGTTTATGGAGTCTTCAGGATAGTTATAAAAACATTTTAAGCAAGTGAAGTTTTGTTAAGTAGGCAAACGAATATTTCAGGAAAAAGAAGACAAATCTGTTCATTTAACAGACATGCAAAGCCGGCACAGTAATAAGAAATGTTCATGCTCAGTTATGTTAATAAGTTGCACATGTTGATTGTTAGCTTAGAAAGAGAAGGGAAAGGTTGAGTGAGATGAAATTCTACTTTGTACATTCCAGTGAGAAGCATGATTTTATTTTGTTGGTAAATGTACAATCTGAAACATTTTGGATTCCTACCAGGCTCCTTTTCCTGCAGCTTTCGGCAATGCAATCTCCTGTTCTCCTCTCTATTAACCCTATATAGAACCAACAGGCAGGTTAGCCCACAGGTCTCTGGCACAATGCCCAGTTCCCCCTTGGGGGCAGTCCCACCCTGGTGTCTGTTGTGTTCAACATGTTATTCCTATGGTTACATTAGAGCTTGCAGTGCTTTCTTAAATTTAACCCTTCCTGTGCTTACAATAGTGTGAAGCCTTTTGATGGTAAGCAACACACCATAATATACCAAGATGGTGGTACTCACTGATTCCTTTGGCTGCTGAAAAAAGCCAGGAAAGGGTTTCTTCCTCAATATGACTGGGATTCCGAGTGCCTGCTCATAGGGTGGAAACAGGTTTCATCTCAGAAAGTCTCTGGGAGAAGTCAAGATTTGCTGTACTTGTCTCCCTTAATGGCAAGTACCATCTTCCCATTTTATTTCTTGCCCCACATTTTTCTTTCGAGACAGGGTTTCTCTGTGTAACAGCCCTGGCTGTACTGGAACTAGCTTTGTAGACCAGACTAGCCTCAAACTCACAGGGATCCACCTGCCTCTGTCTCCTGAGTGCTGGGATTAAAGGCCTGTGCCACCACCTCCCTACACTTAAGAAACCTTTTCTTCTGGTCAAATGTCAGCTGGGGAAGGTAAGACCCTGATGCATAAGGCTTTAAAGGGAGAGTTCTTAGGATTTTGTAGGGTAGTTTGAAAGAATGCAAACCTTCAAAAATCCTTAAGTTAGAAAAGATATTGTAAGGTAAAGAGAGCATTTTAAAAGGCATACATACCTTTACCACTAAATGGACTCAACAGTCTGTATTTATGTATATGTAAAAATAATCAAAGAAAAAGAAATCATGCATTTGAAAGGGAGTAAGGGGAGAAACAAAGGAAGGGATAAAAGGGGGGAAATAATGTAATTATATTTTAGTTAAAATTTTAAAAAATAAGAAAAAGAGACTGCTAAAGTATAGCATCTAGCATTAGTTAACATGTTTGCTTTCTGGTTTCATTTGAATGACTTGGACAATCTTGTGATGTAATATCCTGAGTGCCTTAGAATGAGAAGCTGCAGCAAAGAGAGGATACAGGGAGGGCTTTCTATAGGCCCACTCTTGGAGAGGCCTATATGAGGGGGATCTGACCTTCGCCTCTATTTGCTGCCATCTTCTCTCTGGTGTCTTCTAATGTTGGTTAGAAAGTAAACTGAGTCCATGCAAGGCCAAAGGAAGAAGGGAGTAGAAAGAGAGGGTGGAGAGGGAAGTAAGAAGGTAGTGGGTATTGGAGCGGGCAGAGGGGGGGATGGGAGGGAAAGGTGAAAAGAGAAGAAAGAAGAGGAGAAGGAAAGTTTACAATCTTTTAAAACTCAACAAATGTATATCTTGATCACTTAAAGACAAAACTTTCAATTTTGTAGTTTATTATTTTAAAATTGTATAAAAGAAGATTTTATTTGTTCAGTGTTTGTCAGGCAAAGATTGCTTTTTCAGTTTTTCGAGACAAGGTTTCTCTGTAGAACAGTTCTGGCTGTCCTGGAACTCAGGTTTGCAGACCAGACTGACTTTGAACTCACAGAGATCAGCCTATCTCTGCCTCCCGAGTGTTGGGATTAAAGGTGTGCGCCACCACTGCCCAGTTTTTATTTTTCTTTTTTGAGACAGGGTTTGTGTGTGTAACAGCACTGGCTGTTTTGAAACTAGCTCTGCACACCAGGGTGGCCTCGAACTCACAGAGATGTGCCTGCCTCTGACTCCTGAGTGCTGGTATTAAAGGCATGTGCCACCACCGCCCAACTAGACAAAGGTTTTAATCAGGCTATGAGGGTTGTATGTTAGTAACAGGTTTGTGGGGTGTTGAAAAAGAGGTGATAAGACTTTCCATGTGGCTAGAGAGGAAAGTGGACATTCAGGGGTATAAGATGCAGTGATTAAGTACCAAGGAATGTGAATACCCAGCTCTCTCACTTTTGCTGTTGTGCTGTGTGAACCATATTGAAGAGTAGTTGTGAGAATGGTTTTGGAAAACATGCTATTGCAAAGAACACAGGCTTTGAAGTAAGGCAGGTCCAGGTCCAATTCCCAGTTCTGCTTTATTTTTTTTCTTTACAAGTTATGTAATCTAGATTGTCTGAGATTCATTTTACTCATCTGGAAAGCAGGGGATAATAATAGGTAATTACTGGGTTGCTATGAAGATTAGAAACAATGCTAGTATCTAAAAATAGACATTTGCTGAGCCGTAGTAGATGATAAAAATCATATTTCTTCCTCAAAGGATTGTCGCTGATTTTCCTGTCAGTTTATCTAGTGTATCTAAACAAAATTCCCACAACTATGTATATGTAAACTGAATATATAATTACTCCAATATAATTTGCTTTACAGACAGTAAACTCAGTAAACTCTCGTTCTTTCTTTTTCACTTTCTTTCCATAAATAGTTACTGAATTCTCAGGTAGTTAACTGTGCTATGCAACAGTTGTCTATGTATAAGCTTCTCTCTCTTTCTCTCTCTCTCTCTCTCTCTCTGTGTGTGTGTGTGTGTGTGTTTGTGTGTGTGTGTTATCTGTTGGTGTATGTATGCTGCATGTTGTATACAAAGATAACCCCACTTGAAGTTCTTTCTGAAAGAACTTACAGGTTAGAAGAACAAAGCATGTACTTCATTATTAATATGTTACTGTTGCTAAATGTCCTAGCAGAGGGGCAGAAAGTTCTATGAAAGGGTGGTTGGATATTATTGTGAAAGGAGGTAGAAAGAAATGCCAAGTAGAATCAGCAAAGACATAAAACAAGATGTTGGGGTGGACTTTAGAAAAAGGTAAGATTTGCACATGTCCATATGGGATAAAGTCAGAGTGGATGAGAACAAGAGCAGTTTTGATGGAGAAAAACATTTAAAAAAAGGCAAAGAGGTTGGAAATTATGGCCTGGGAATAGAGAAACAGCAGTCCAATTTGGATGAAGCACAGAGTACGTGAGGGAAGTGTATGAGTTCACAGACATAATGTGATACAGAAATTCTCAAAGGGAAATCTGATATTTGGCAGAGATGACAGTAACATGCAAATGTTTTAAATATGCTTGTTCAAGAAATATGTGGTCCTGGCAATTTCCAACTGCTCTATATATCATAATTTCTAAACTATTGGCTCTTACTAACATCCATTAAGAAATGCCAGATAGATTTTTAATATGCAGTCTCAGCTATTCCTCTCAATATTTCAATGAGCTTTCTAATGTATATTTTCTTAAAACTCTGTAATTCTGGGTCTGATTTTCTCGTGTCAACTGTAGCATAACATGGTCCTGTTGATTTAATCTTTTTCATCTCAATCACTTCCTCTCAGACATGTTTGTATAACCAGTTTCCATTTCCCCACTACCTTCCATCTCATCCCTGCCATTATTTTCTTCTTGTCATTACTCTACTTGATTTTCTAGCACAGCTGTATCATCTAAACCAAGCGTTGTTCTCTATGTGCACCCTGACAAAAAGATAGGCCCCCTTTTACTCTCTGATTATTTCTTGGCTGAAAGAATGAAGCAGAAAATGTCATTAGCAAGGAGTCACATCAGATTCCTGGGACATTTGTACTTTTTCAGTGTGTGCCAGCATGTGCAAATGGGAAAGATTACACTGATGAGTTATTTTTCAAGGGCTGAAAAAAGTCATTTTGGTTTACTGAATTTTTAAAGAGAACATTCATGAAAATAAGCCATGAAGGAGAAATTGAAAGACAGCAAGAAGAAGGAGGGTTGGAATGAAGGAAAGGGAAGGGAGAAATGATGTAATTATATTATAATCTCAAAAGAGGAGACGGGGGAGGCAGAGAGGGAAAAGCGCACTGCAATTTCTTTTTCTGTTGCCTTTAAGCAGGACACTCAATACTTATGGGGCTGCTTTCTCTTTCAGAATGTGTGTAACTCGGTTATGGTGCAATATAATCACGGGGATGCATTGGCATGACTGCAGTGGATGACACAGTTGCAAAATAAAGACTGATATTTTAAAAGAACTTCAAGGAAGCAGTTTGGGGCAAATTTCAGAAAAAAATCAGTAATCATGGGGACTCTAAGTATTGACGGTTGAGGGATCTTTTAGTTTTCATTTGTCATTTTTCTGTAGCAATTGGATTGTTCATAAAATATGAGCAGACGATTCTCTCGTGGAAAAAGTAACCCCACTGTTCTATCTTTGTGTTAGAATTTATTCATTATTCAAAACCCTCTAATATGTAGTCCCAACCTTGCTCTATGACAAGGCTTCCTTCTCAAAACCTTTGTCTACACTTTGATACCCTTTGTCTGGACAGCATCTCCCATGCGACACATTCTCCTTCTGTTTTTTCCCCTGTCTATCCTCCCCCCAAACTTGACTTTCCACAGCTGTCTTTAGAAATCTGATCCTTTCTTTTGGTTGAGCCCAGAATCTGTCTCCTCCAAGTAGTCTTCCATCATTTCCCTCATCCACAACTACCTCTTTCTCTGGTTCTTTGCTAATGCTGCAAATGTAGCCACACTGCTTGTGATTCCTGGGAAGACATTATTTCCTGTTTCATTATTCCATAAGTGGTTGGAGAAGTTCGATGATTTGAGGCATGTTCCTCAGTATTGGATGATTTTATAAGTGAATTCTCACTCTTTAATTTTTTTTTTTGGTTTTTGTCAGGGGTGTTGGCACATGCCTTTAATCCCAGCACTTGGGAGGCAGAGGCCAATCCCTGTGAATTCGAGGCCAGCCTGGTCTACAAGAGCTAGCTCCAGAGCAACCAGGGCAACACAGAGAAACCATGTATCAAAAAAAAACCAATATATATAGTTTTTGAGACAGAGTCTTACTATATCGTCAAGGCTGAGCTGCTATGTGTAAACTACTTTGAACTCCCAATCCTATTTCATTCTCCTGAATACTGGGATTTACAGGTGCACACGGCCACAACAGGTAGTGTCTTCCATTTCTAACAATCTAAGATTATTATATTTGTGAAAGATCTTTCAAAGACTCTAAAGCATTAAATAATAAAAACTGATGTTGAGATTATCCTTTTCACCCCCACAAGCTCTTGCAATACTACACAAAGTATTTGCATTTCTGACAAACTGCTTATATAAAATCATTTTTAAAGTTTAATCTGTTTCTTTGGTTTGAGCTAAAGTCCAAATTCCCAAGGAATAGAAACCTAGTTTTTCACCGATTAGGGACACAGATTTCAACATCCATTTTCTGTTGGCCGCAGCATGTTTTATTTTTGAGAAGAAAAAATAATCACCTGAACATACCTTAATTTAATGAACATTTTGTGTTAATAATTCATTTTAATGCTTTATTTTATCAGGCCTGATATTTGTAAGTGTCCTGACATCACATTTTAATAATTTGTCCTGAGGAACTTAACTTCTTAGAAATGATAAAGAATATTACTGTTCCCATACATCACCCATGGGAATGGTAACAATAATACAAACAACTCTTGATTAGTCACTTCGCTTGCACCAGGTGGTACATGAGCTCTTTCCATATATTAACTCACTCAATCTGTCCAGCCACATATGAGGCAGTTGCTTTCACAAATGAGAACACTGAAGGCCGGGAAGTCTAATCATGTGCAAAGTGGCCATGAAGAGCGCAAGTGGCAAAGGTGACACTTCATTCGGTCATCTGTCTTCAAATTCTTTGTTAGAAGCTGCACTGCTCTGCTTTGGTCTGCACTCTTGGTAATCATGGAAAGTTCCTGCCTTTCTGAAAATCTTCTTACAAATTTCTTTCTTTCTTTCTTTCTTTCTTTCTTTCTTTCTTTCTTTCTTTCTTTCTTTCTTTCTTTCTTTCTTTTTTGTTTTTCGAGACAGGGTTTCTCTGTAGCTTTGGAGTCTGTCCTGGAGCTAGCTCTGTAGACCAGGCTGGCCTCGAACTCACAAAGATCCGCCTGCCTCTGCCTCCCGAGTGCTGGAGTTAAAGGCGTGCCCCACCACCGCCTGGCTTCCTACAAATTTCTTAGAAGCATATTCTGAGGATCTATGGAAGCCCTAGTGCCCCAGGCCATCTGGAATTAGAGCCTGGAGATCTAGTTCTTCACATGTACGGAAGCATTTTCCCTTTTCTATTTCTGACACTTTTATATACAGCTTTAAATTAAGCTGTTGTGCAGGTAGGATAAAAAGAATAGAAACTCAACCTCAACAAAAGCATTCTGAGCAAAAGTTTGTTTTGGAGCTTGCTTACATGTATGCTCATGATTAGTGGAGAGGTGTGTTTGTGGAAGGGGATTAATTATTGGGAGGACATTGATGAGAAAATGTTGGCTTTAAACAGAGGTTCATTCTAATTCTTTTCCAGAAGAGCTCAGCAAGTCTGAACAAGTGTCATCATGTTAGATTATTTAAAGACTGGCAGGGTGTGCATTGGTTGGAATACTTAACTTCCTCCTAATTCTGAAAAACTGGCAGCCGACTCCATTTCTCACAGTGTCTGCTTTGGATATTTTTCCTCTGTTTGGTAGGTTCAGTTACTGGTAACCATATCCTTCAGCAGCACAAACCCACAAACAGCTATTATAAGTCAGTAACAATTTCTGCTGCGTTTCCAGAAGTAATTTGCATTTATTTTTGTATCTATCTGTCTGTCTGTCTGCCTGTCTGCCTGTCTGCCTGCCTGTCTGTCTCTCTGTGTGTATGCACACTCACTGTGGGACATGTGTGAAGTTCAGTGGCCAACTGTAATGGCTTAGTTCTCTCTTTCAGAGTTGAACTAATGTCCCCAGACTTGGGTAGCAAGTGGGATTACCAGCTGAGCCGTTCCACAGCTTAATGGGTTGCAGTTTAATGGGTTGCCAAGAGCGGTCCTCATTGACTAACCCCAAGAGCATCTTCTATTGTGGTAGTACTTTAGGACAGCTACTGCAGGGGAACTGGAGCGATATTTTACTATAAAACTATTTGGGGGGGATTACTCAGGATTTATGTTACTGTATTCTATGTGGAAATGAAGAAATTTCTCTTCTTGTATGTCATTTCAGAAGCTGAGTAACCCAAGAGATGTCTGCTAAAGTAGCCAATGGGAAAAGGGACAAAGTTTCTTTCCTAAATACTTAAATACAACCTGTTCAGGCCATGTAACGTTTTTTGTATGTGTATGTTTTCAGGGCTAACCATGTGTTATTCGATAACCAATTGGTGTGCTTCTCCCTGGGGAAGACTATTTCTCCCCTTTCAGCATTCCTTAGTTGCCTATAGTTCTCTCTATAGGGTTGAGGCCTTGTGTTTTCCTCTTCCATGTTAGCATGTCCATTGGTGTCCTGGCTTGGATCATAATTAGACAGCCACATTGGCTAGACTTCATGGGTGTAGCAAGAAGAAGTTTCCTTGATGAGGGGTTAGGACTACACTTATCTGTGGGTATAGGGAAAAATATTGAGAATGTAGTTAGGGATTATATAATTTAGTAAATCGAGAATTGTAGATTCTCTTCCAACGTCTATGATTTCACTAGCCCTGGCTAGTTGGCTGGTTTCCAGTGCCAGGAATGACTTTCTTCTTTTCAAGTGGGTCTTATACACAATTAGAGAGCTATTAGTTAATACTAAGGTATGTGCACCACTACAGCACCCTTAGAGTTGTGGTGTCATGTTGATCATTGATGTGGTTCATAGGCACCATACCTGGGTAGGACTGTTGATTGCCCTCCTGCTTTGGAAGCTTGCATGGCACCTTCTGGTACCATGAAAACTAGTCCTCAAGGAGGAGGCATTCAGGTCCCTTCCTGCTCAGAGGGTCTCTGGGCCCTGACTAAAGTGCATTGTGTTTTCAGAAACTGGGATTTACCTTCCACCTCTGGGGGGCAGCCAAGGGCAATAGCAATAGCCTGTAATGTTTTGGGAGTCTTTTGGACAACCCTGACCAACAACTCAAAAGAGGACTTCTAATAGCTGGTGTTGGGGTTTTTATTAGGTAGTCTCTATATTTTTTTAAAAAGTCTTTGGTAATGTATAGAACAACCACTATTCTGTGAATCTGTATTTTTTTATCAGTCAAAGTTCTAGCCAGATTAAAAATCAGGTTCATTTCACTACATAAAAGAAGAACTCAGGGTCTCAGGTTCTGCTATGCTGTTGTACAAGAAATTTTGTTTTCTAGAGCAAATGACTTAGTTTTCTGAGCTCCTGGACTCTTGTTTATAAAATGGCAATGAGCAATAATACATACCTTCTAGAAATACCTTATAAATACTGCCTGAAGTTTTCCATCTCCTAAGGGAGCATGGGTAAAATACTGAGCATGTTGCTTGTAGCACAGGAGTCTCTTGGTAGCTATTGTCATTATTTTGGTTATTCTGCCTTTCTGTGTGAGAGTGATAAAGTTTATTGCCAAAGGGGGGTTATCTTTAAATCCCCACCATGTGTTAATTACCTGTGACCTAGGCCTCCATTTACTGCTATGTAAAGTGGAAATAATGCTATACATCATTTTGGTCTGAAGAATTACATATCATAATAATGATAACTTTGTTTGAATATTAAGGATAAATTCAGCAAGTTTGTGGTAAAGCTGGGGGTTACATTCATTATAAGAGTAATGACTAACATTGCTTAAGAGCTGACCATATTCTGGACACAGTGCTCAGTCCTTTACGTTGATTATGTAATCTGATACACATAATATACGTATGATATAAATATAGTTATTGAGCTCAGCTTTTTAGTTGAGGAAACTGAGGATCAAAAAGATTATTAAAGCTTGTGTAGCTAGGAATTTGGATTAGATCTAGCACCCAGACAGTCTTTCTCCAAATCATGTGCTCTTAAATTGGAGTAGAGAAACAGTTTAGAATGTGAAATTCAAGAGCAAAATTCTATGTTAAGTTAAAAACCAGACTAAAATGTAAAATAAGATAAATATTTAAGGACTGCTTATGATGAGTTACACTTTGTGAATACAGTAAATTGGACCTGTATTTAGATTATTTTATACTTTGCTCCAACTTCCAAAGTAAGAATAATACTGAGTTAATAATGTTAGCCATTACCGTACATCAAGGACTGGTTTTGTGTGAGGCAGGACTATCTTGAATGCTTTGCATAAATTGCTTCATTAAATATTCACAATGAATTTATCAGGCAGGGACAGTTATTAATCCCAGTTTATATGAACAAAATGAGGTTCTGGGAGTTAGGAGCTGCACAAGCACACATGATTATTGAGGGGTGAAGGTGTAAGTCTTAATATCAGCATGGGACTGATGTTCCACAGAAGGAAAGGACATTTGGGATCCCCAAACTCCTAGGTATCCACCAAGGTAAAAATGAAAATGTATAACATGCACCAATGTTTCCAAATCTTCATACTTATGAAATACCAAAAACTTCAACTTGCTTTTCTTAAAAAATGTAAGATTAACTCAGATGGTTTGTTTGTATGCTTTAGAACGAATCTGTGGGCTTTTGAATGATTATCTTACAGGAAAAGAAACAGGGTGAAGGGGGCGGAGAGAACAAATTTTTAGAGAATAAAGTTCTGTTTTTTCAAGCCATACTGTCCTAATTTGTGTCCTAATATTGCTTTATCCAGTTCCCAAAAAGATGCCCCTGGGTGAAGCAGCGCACTGGGTTGAAAGGTAGGAATGACTAGTGGGCAAAGAGATTTGGAATGGGAACCAGAGATGGCAGAGGGAAGACAAAACATTTTGCTGATTACACAATCAAGGATCAGCTCTGTGGGGAGTAATCTCAAGACTCCTTCAAATGCCCCTACTCACGCCAGCTTTCTGTCTTATACCAATATGGAATCAACAGTGAGCAGCTGTCGCCCTAGCTAAGTGTTCAGGAACTGGGAGTTGAAAACAATTTCCACACCCTGGAGACATGAGCCCTGCCCAGTGTTTTCCCGCCTCAGAAATCATCACTTGACCTCAGAATGATTTACATGAGTACTAAAGAGTCTGGCAGGCAAGACAATGCTCCCTATGTGGATCCTATTCTTCCATCAGAACTGGGAAATTTGTTATTATCCTTTAAAAATTATCTTTAACGTTTATTTGTTTTGGTTGTTTGCCTTTTGAACTTTCATCTGGTCATTTATCTCCCCACCCCACCCCCTGCACATCTCCCGTTGGCAACGCTTCACTGAGTTTGACTCAACTTGGCTTTGTTTTCTGCATCAGGTGATGGCCCATTTTGACTCACCACTCAGGGGAGTAGGGGTAACCAGGGGTGTTTAGGATTTGCTTTGCATTTTACTGACAGGGCCAGAGCAGGATGACTGTTTCCAACTCATTTTGCAGTTTGCATTTGGTCTAATTTGTTTCCTTGGGAAATGCTTTTCATTTGTTCGTCTTTACAAATCTCAAATGTTTCTGCCTTATGTGAGAACTGGGGTGGATTGGTAGCTGTCTCAAGTATTCATATGTAACTGTATGGTACCTAAGTTTTAGGTCCCTGCATTACTGTCATTGTTTCCAGGGTGCACCTCTGCTTTCCTGAAAAAGAATATTTAAGAAGTACAGATTCATCTAATAAGTGAGCTGCTGCTGGGGTAGGGTCTTTTGATGAGTTCTTTTTCTGTCATTAACTTAATGCTTGCTTATGGTTGATCTGATAATAGCTTTCAGGTGCATGCTTAGGTTGGTCTCACCTGTTTTTAATTTTTTTCCGTACAAAGTCTACTAAACAATCATTTACTGAAGAACATAGGGTAGCATACATCGCTCACTTTAGTTAGATTCTAATTCTGCTTTTGTTTTGTGTTTCGAGACAGGGTCTCAAGTAGTCCAGGCTAGATGTGAGCTCCCTATATAGTCAAAGTTGGGTTTTAATTCAAGATCCTCCTGCCTCAGCCTCACAAGCACCAGGATTACAGATGTGTGCCACAACATCAGATTCTAATTTACAAATATTAATTTGGGTATTTTATGAAAATCATATAATTCATCTTAGCAAGAGTGAACAATGTTAAAGTCTCTCTCCCAATCTGTTATGACAGTTTAGTGGGTATAGTACTGGTCTCCAACTGAAAAGATTACCATTTCAGTAAATATAAAGCACATGTGGTTCAAAGATGTTATTTTCTTTCTAGCACCTTCACTATCCAACACTGTGTTAAAAAATTCCTTGAGAATTTCATAGGATGTACTTTTTGTGTAATATAACTACTCCTGATTTTAAAATATTGTAGAGCTGTAGTAGTAAAATTAGCATAGTATTGGTACAAAACAGTTGTATTAATCATTGGAATAAAATCAAGGTTCCAAGTATAAGTACATGCACCAATGATCACCTTATATTTGACAAAGTTGCCAAAATTATACACTGGAGAGAAGACAGCATCTTTAACAAATGGTACCATGAAAGCTAGATATCCACATGTAGAAGAATGAAACTTTATTGTTTTTACCCTTCACATTTGACTATTCCAAATGAATCAAAGAATTCAACGTTAGAACTAAAATGTTGAAATTTTTAGAAGAAAGAGAAGGAGTACACTTCAGGATATAGGATCAGATAAGGGCTTTCTCTATAGGATTCCAATCACCCAGGAAATAGGGAAAATAATCAACAAGTGGAACTTCATGAAAATAAAAAAAAAGGTTCACTCTCCTTAATCATCAGAGAAATGCAAATTAAAACTAGTTTGAGATTTCATCTTACCGCAGTCAGAATGACAAAGATTAAGAAAACAGAAGGCAACAAATGCTGGCAACAGTATGGGGAAGAAGTATCATCAGGCACTGCTAGGAAGAGTACAAATTTGTGCATCCCCTGTGGAAATTAGCATAGTATTTTCTCAGTAAGTCAGCAATAGATCTACCATGTGACCCAACTAATCCATTCCTGGGCATATAACTATAAGACACTATTTCCTATTTATAGTAACACATGGTCACCCAAAGTCATAGCTGCTCTGTATGCAATAGCTAGGACATGGAAACAGTCTCGTTGTCCATCATCTGATGAATGGGTAATGAAACTATAGGGCCTATGCACAATAGACTTTTATTCAGCTGTAAATAAAAGTATAATTGTGAAATTGAAAGTAAATGGATGGAGCTGGAAAATATTGAATTGAGTGAGGTAAATAAAGCCCAAAGGAACAAATGTCACATGCCAACACACATATATGGAGTGTTTAATCTTTAGATTTGTGTGTTGAACTTGGAGTGTCCATAGAATCTCCAGAATAATTACCTTTTTATTCATTATCTATTTCTTTGAACAGAAGTAACTTTGTCAAGATGGGAACTTTGGATCTTCAGTTTTTCTTATGCCTAGGATGTTGCCTCTCATTTATTGAGTTCAATAAATACTTATGGGACAATGAATAAATAATTAACTTCAGAAAGCATTATCTGTATCAACCCTAACAAACTTTCCTTCAGTCTAAACCCAAGCCTCTTAGAAACAGAGAACTCATCTTTTACCCATATAACTCATTTTAATGTTTCCATAGATATTTTTTCTAGCATTGAATTCAAATCTCCTTTAAAATCATTTATTTATTCTTATTTTATATTTTTTGGCCTTTTGCCTTCATGTGTGTATGTATGAGGGTATCAGATCTTAGAGTTACAGACAGTTGTTAGTTGCTATGTGGGTGCTTGGAATTGAACCCTAGGTTCTTTGGAAGAGTAGTCAGTGTTCTTAACTGCTGAGCCATCTCTCCAGCCCCCTCAAATCTCCTTTCATAAAATGTTGCTCCTTGGTTTTTTTTTTCTAGATCTACATTAAATAAGTTGGAAATTTTCAATACACTGTACTTTCAACTATATTGTCCTTAAGTCTTGCGTGGATAAAACAGCACTGAACTATTTCTCATAGTATACACTTTTGACTACCTCTCATCATCTTTATTTTATTCTTTGGTCCCTTACGTATATACCAGCACTATAGTTTGTCTTATGCACAATGTTGCAAGTAGTCTCTCTTTGGTAAATGGAAACTCTTTCATCAGCAGTTTATGTGTATAGCTATCCAACATGTTCTATCCCTAAATGTCCTATGTTTCACTCCACACTTCATCATTCTGTCCACAGGATATCATGAAAGACCTTATAAAATGACTTGCCAAAATGCAGATATATTTGGCCTATACCATCCCACAAATCTGCTAGCATAGCAACACTATCCAAAAGTGAAATGAGTGTAATCTACTTAGAAAAGCAATATTTGTTCTTCATGCTTCCCACCCACTTTTGAATGGTCATAAACCATTTGAAATGACTGACGCCAAAAGTTTTAAGAAAGTTAAAAAAATTAAAGCACTCAAGAATTTGAAATGATCATTGTAATCATTCTTAACTTTTCAGATATTTTTATATTTCTACGTACACATCTCTCCATAGATGCACACACACTATTTAGTCATTCCCACGTATATACATAAAATTCCAAATATGTCCATGAAATATGTGATGTATGTGTTTTCTTTATTTCTGGCTGTAGAATCTGTGAGAAATAATAATGTTGCTAGTACTGACAGAAATCCTTATAATTAGAATCTTAAATCAGTGGTCCATCAGGATAAATCGGTGAAATATAAACTCTCTGTGTTCTATTGTTTCATTGTTGCAAGACACGGATTCAAAAACTGTAACAGTACATCTTGTCCTATCTGGAACTTTTTAAAAAAAGAATAACAGAAAAAAAAAACACTTCTTTCTATTTTTTTCTCCAGTAAACTACAAAATCAAGAGAATGTAATCTGCAGGAAGTCTGGAGGAAGACCTTGTACGCTCAGGGTCTTTGCCCCCCTCAACTTCTATTGTTCCATGTTACACTAAATTCTTTTGTGTGCAAGTGAATAAAACATATGGCATAGGTTCGTTCGTGTGGATATTTCTGTCTTTCCGAGAGAGGCAGACATAAAATAGTCCTGAGTCTGAGACTCAGGCTACTAAGCCATTTAATCTCATCCTGAAACCCAAAATTCCAAAAAGAGACCCTAATCTGAACTTACTAAAAGATTTTTCAGAAACTGATAAAAATGCAAATGTATATATTTTTTTTCTGTCTCAAGTAAAGTGTTTACTCCAAATTGAAATGTTTACTTTCCAAGTCATTTGCCAATTTGATTAGTATGTCCCCGCCAGTTTGAAAATTCTGGTTCATTAAGTACAGTCTAAATATAACAAATATTCTATTACTGAGTATAAAGATTCAATAAGTTCAGGTTATAAATATATATCCTGTTCCCTTAACATGTGAATTTTATTGAAAGTTAGCTTTCCTTAAGTTCAAATTTTGTTCATTTTCACTGCTTTCCTATAATCTACCATAATTTTATCACTTTTATTGCTGCTTACTATTTTTCTTTAACTGTCTTGAAGCTTAAACTCAGTATTTTTTTTTGCTATATTAAACATTATATTTGTTGGCATCATGGGTGGTACATGCTAGATAACGTTAAATGAAATTTGTTCTTGTATCGTGTAATTACTACCATATGTACAAATCACTTCCACTAATAAATCTAAAGGCATATTGTTCCTTCTGACACAATTTCTACAATATTGATTTTAGTGTCTATATTTTTCATTTTCATTTATTCAGAAATTCAAAATTCTATTGTAATACAGACATGAGGACTTGGACCAGTTCTATTCAGTGTCATATATATTTGTATAAAGGGAGAATGGCAGAGCTTTGTGATGAGTGAGGGAATTTGTTTCTTCTCTTTATCATTTTTCATACTGTAGAGTTGCTTTGCAAACTTTAGAATGTTTTTTAAAGTTCAGTGATCTACTAGATGCATGCTTAATATGCCTTTGCTAAGTTCCTCATAATTCATCTTTTGTCATAGAAGAACTAGAATTGAGCATGAGAGAAAGATATTGGAAATAAAATGCAAAAGCAAATAGATTTGCCCAGGTGAATTGGGTTGTGGCAGACATTTTTGGTTAGCTAAACCAGCTGAAATAATAATATTTGAAGCACAGCTGGAATTGTATTGAACTTCAGTGTAGGTTAGTCTATTCTACGTATACTCTGAGTGATTAAATTCAATTTAGCCTAAGACTTTATGTTGACCCCACAAAACCTTTCAGTAGCTGTCTCTTCTATTTCTTTTGCAATGATCACAAACCTTTTGGTTCTCAGTCACCAGGGTCAAAATTTGGCAAGGTGAGGAATGACATTTTCATTGTTACAGAAGGTTAGGTTTAAAAAGACATAAAGTATTTGTTTCTTTTTAGTCATTGTTTTTCTTGAGGTCACATGCCCATTTTCAATTTTGTTATTTCCCAAACAAACTAAATCAAAATAAGGCACTCTTTATTCAGTGATATAACTAAAGTTGAATTACTGTTATAAAGAGAAATCCTTAAGTTAAGGCAAAATGTAAATAAATGCAAATGCTCTTGTTTTTAACAAAGACATATAATGGCTTCCCTAGAAAATGTTGTGATAGTTTAGAGATTTCACAAGCCAAAGACGTTAATGCAATACACTGACTAAGGAAAATTTATTACATCTTGTTAGAAAACTGTTGCTGGAGATCCAGGGTTACTTAATGCCGTTCCATGGATCATGAATTGACATGACTGATAGATATGATGCCTTATTTCAGAGAAGATCTAAGGAAAAGACAGAATCAAAGGCCTTCATGTCTTCAGTAGTTAGCTTTAGATCACTGGACAGTGAATCTAGAAGTGCTGAATGTATAGATTAGTGGTTATCAAGCTTTAATGTTTGTCAAAATTATCCTGAGGGTTTATTAAAACAAAAATAAGTATGCCCCACCCCCTAGAGATTCTTATTGTGAAGATCTAGTATGGGTTCACCTGGAGGTTCCCAAGTGAGGTTGATATTGTTAGTCTGAGAAAATAAATTGCTATTTCTACCATGTATGCTTAAAAAATTCTACCATATTCATATGAGATAACACATGGGTCTAGTGGGTTACAAACTAGAATTCAAAATTGGCAAGAAGAGTGTGAATAGTTATTGTAGATCTACTGTATATAATGTCCTTTCTGCATGCTGTACACTGACAGTTTATTTAAATGAATTTTTACTTCATTATCTCTAGTCTCTTTTTTTAATTCAGAAAATTAAACTTGGCAAATTATCTTTCTCTAGATAACACAACTTTTAGACATCAATTATGACATTCAAATCCAGCTTCAAAGCCTACATATTTTCCACTAGTTCACATTCGTAAATATATTATTTTTAAAGCATAAATATATATTTCTTGGAGAAGCAGTATCATATAGAACAAGTGAGATGCAGTGAGTTATCAGGAAAATCAGGCTCCACTCCTGACTTCTGCTAATATTATCTATTGATCAATCAGTTCATGCAGCCCTATCAATTCATTTATCTATCCATTACTAACTACCCAAATGTCTATACATAACCCACTAATCAATGAATTTTACTCATTAACTCGTTTATCAAGCTGAGTATTTTAGTCTAATACTTTCCCTTCTTTAATTGAATATGATGTGATGGGAGGTGTGTGTGTGTGTGTGCGTGTGGCGTGTGTGTGTGTGTGCGTTCATGTGTGAGTGCAGGCACATGTGTGCCGTGGGTTATGTGCAGATGTAGAAGGCCAATCTTAGGTTTCAGTTCTCACCTTTCCATCCTGTTTGAAACAGGATCTTTTTGTTTGCCTCTGCATATGCCAGACTAGCTGGCCTGAGAGTTTTTGAGTATCTCCTGTCTTTGTTTCCCATCTTGCTACAGGATTTCTGGCATTACAGATTCACCAGGCTGTGTGGGTTATGGGAATTCAAATCTTCTGTGTACTTTCTCAGAGAGCAGTTTACCAAGTAAGCCGCTATCCCAGCCCTACTTTCCCTTCTCTAGGTTTCACTTCCCTCAGAAGTGTGATGAGAAGTTTATACTACATAATATTTAAGGTTGCTTCTATTCTTTAAAGCCAGATGATGCCTGAGGCCTTTTCAAGCAATAAAAATTAAAGGCATTTTTAAGTAAACAGAGCACACTATCCCTAATAAAATTGAATTCATAGGAAAATTCCTGTAGAGTTACTGCAGAACATTGCATGCAAATGAAAAACACACCTTTCTATTAGTGCTGCAAATTATTCTTTTCACAAACAATGGGCATATTTGAAGAGCACAGCAATTATAGTACTGATGTTAAATATTTCACAAAATAAGAACACCAAATTGACCAAAAGCTAGGTTCTAATAATTTCAAGGATCCTTAGACATTATGACATTTATTCTTAATAAATAAGTGCTTAAAACCAAATGGAAAATTGTGACCATTGTGAGCACTTAGATTTTGAATTTCAAATTTTCAAACTAAATTGATTTGTGTTTTATTCTTTATGAAGAGATATTTTCATCTGATATTTAAAATTGTCCTTTGTTCAAAACTCTAACTATTCTGTTCACTTTAAAAAAAAAAAAACTTGTGAGAGTTAAACATGCAAAACAAATGGGGGCACAATAACAACACAAAGCAATATAAATGAAACCATGTGAGTGGGGATTGTGAAATGCCAGTGATAGTCAAGCTGTTGTAAGTGAATGCCAGATTTATCTGGGATTAAATTACAGTGTGAAATGACCTCATTCCTTACACAGACCTTGCATTTTGGGTTAGGTTTAACAAAAAACATTATGCTTTTTTAAAACATTAAAATACTTTAACCATTCCTATGTCTATAGCCTTTACTTTGGGACTTCAAAGATTTACCAGTCATTATTTAGATCCTTGAATATTCTTCTGTCATTGAAGAAAAATGAATGCTTATCAAAACTGTTATGCCAGTCAGAAAAAGATGACCCATCTTTGAAATTATTTTGTATTTTGTAATTTGATTTATGTGTATCAAGATGGGAGACACATTATCTGCAGCATTTCTAAAACCAAAGGTGACAGTAAGAATTTTTGGATTTTATGTATTCTTTTTCAATATTCTTTCCCATTGTTTATACTTTCAAAAAGGAACCAATTAAACCTGAGATGTTCCAGAAAAATATATTTGCTTTGGATAGAAAGTAGTTGATCAGACTGTATTTCTTCTTCTTCTTCTTCTTCTTCTTCTTCTTCTTCTTCTTCTTCTTCTTCTTCTTCTTCTTCTTCTTCTTCTTCTTCTTCTTCTTCTCCTCCTCCTCCTCCTCCTCCTCCTCTTCCTCCTCCTCCTCCTGCTCCTCCTCCCCTTCCTCCTCCTCCTCCTCCTTTTCTTCTTTTCTTTCTCTGTCTTTTTTTAGTTTGATGGATTTGTTGCACCCAGACAGCATCAGCTTAGACACTTGGATGTCACCAATACTTACAGAATGTTCACAAGGTATCTCTAGAGCAAGGCTTGTTATCATCATCTGATAGCTACTCAGATAGTGTTTCTTCTTAAAGGGGAAATGAACCTTTCTTTTGCTTAAGGAATTTATCCCCTAACCTGAGAAAAATGTCTAGGCTCCTGTCATGATAAAATAGACTTGAAGAAACTGCTGTAGTAGTTGGGCTCTTTCCAATATTCAGAGAAAGGCAAATAAGAATAAGTTTGTCTTATCCTCAAAGGGAAAAGTTGGCAGAACACGAAATATTCTGCATGAAGTGAAGCAGTTGAAGAAACACCATGTTCTTCTATTGGTTCAGTTTTGATAGCAGCTAGGATTTTCAATAGTTATAGGAGACCAAAAATGTTCTGCTGACTTTGGAAGAAAATAAATTGATTCAGCTGTTCAATGAACAACAGATGACTTGGGGTACTTCTTTTATTTTCTCTGTATGCATGGTTATCATTATACTTTATCTGGAGTTCTCTATATGGTGAAAACAAGAGGGGATTTCCTTCAGGTAGAACAATGACCCCTTTAACTCTAACTTGTTATCACAGTTAACAGGTATTATAATTCTAAAACTGAAATAACTACCTGTAGCCAAGTGATTTGACATAGTTTGGAATTAAAATGATAGATTTTGTCCAATGTGTAAGCTTTAGATTTCAGCTCCTAAATAAGAGTACTCATATTGATTTCTGGCCAAGTCTTGAGCAACAAGCCTAACCTCATTTTTTTCTTTCATTTAGATTTCTAACCTCCTTTTATTCACATTTTTATTTGCTCAATGAGATAACACACTGGGACTGTGTGGTTTGGGTGGGATGTTTCAAGCAGTTTCAGAAGTTTATGCTCATTAAGGCATGCCAGAATCTGTCCAGGAATTTCATAATTATTTTTGCTAATGGTAAATGAAAACATGCCATGATGGATATGGTTTCCTTCCATGGATGTTAGCATGAATGTCTAGATTTCAAAAAGAGGATGGTTAAACTTTCCATAAAACCTCAGTTTTAAATTAAATGTGGTGCCATGGAAAGAACATTCACTATTGGAAAGATTATCTCATTTTCTGTGTCATAGTTTTCTAATTTGTCAAGTGAACTCTAACACCTTCTCTCTAATCTTCAGGGAATGATATAAAGATTAAGAGACAACATGAATATATTTATAATATATAAATTCCATGCAACTAAAATTATTTACTTCTTAGTTTTTGCAATAGAGGTAATATTTTAGTCTAGTTTCATCATTTTACAGATAAAGAATCTGTATTAAAAACCAGTTTAATAAGATCACCAATCAGTAAGTTGCAAAACTAGGAATAAATCCAAAGAGATTTGATACTCTAGAGCGCTGCGGGAGCTCCTTCTGCTCCCTCAGCCAATAGCCTTAAAGATACCAGCATACTTGGGCATGGTCTATTTGGCTTGAAAAAGCAGCAGTAGCCATGTGCTCGCTCTCTTGCTTCGGAATCTGCTTCTGGCTACCAGATTCTTTTCCTGGTTGTGCAGAGGGCTGTTGTCTAGGACAGTGATGTGTAAGTTTTTCCCTTTAAATAAATAACCCTTTTATTAATCATAATTCCAGACTGGTGTGGGATTGTTTTGTGACTTACTCCTTTATCTGGCATCCAATGTTTGGACAAATGTCCCCCACCCCCCTCCTCCAGCTTGGCTTGGCTCGAGCACTCCCTCAGCTTCAGCCTGTGCGTGGAGCCTGCAGTAACCTCCACACCTCGTGGGATCCATGGGCCCAGACAGACTCTGCCCACCTGATTTGATCTTTTCTGAGCGGTTTTTAAATGCCCCCTTGCAGCACAATGTGAGTCACAGAGCTAGCAGCACAAGCGCGAGCGGTTGCTGAAGGCTGAAAACCCCTTGGGGCAAAAACTCCGTGAAGTCACCAGCAGCTCATATAGACACGCTGTTTAAAATCCCCACCATAACTGAGTGGGAGCGCTGCCACAGCAGCGTTTGCAATATGACCCTTTGCCCCAGCACAGGGACACTCGGAGTGCAATCGGCCTCTCTCATAGTGGCTGTGTCACCTGCATTGGGTCAGAGCAGAGCAGCAGGGCAGGTACGATCACGGTGGGCCGAGCTGTTTATCAGCCCTAAAAGCTCCCTGGGTTTTTGTGCTCTGTGCCCGGACTCTGGGTTTTCTACCTCTGTGTACTACATCTAACCTTTCAAGTGAGATTTTAAAACAGGATTTGTTGTGACACCTTGCAGCAGTTCCAGATGTGACTCGGAAACAGTGCCATCTGATGGATAAAAGGTAAAATGACAGGTATAGTTTTTAATGGGTCTCTTGCCACGGTTTTTGTTGACACAAGAGGCCTATATGCCTTTGGAGATACTTCAATTTCGTGGTTATTAGGTTTCAGTTTTCTTCTTCATAATATATAATTATGGAAGTATATGGCATTAATTGATAGGATTAATACCATGATAGGCAAAATTGACTCCATATAGGGGTACTAGGAACTTACCTGAGAGGGTCCAGGCTGTTGAATTTGACCTTCAGAAGTTATCACAGAGTTTTGATAAGGTAACAGACAGAATATACCTCCAGTATGGCAATTTACACGATGTTCAGGAGCATTTCAAGTAGGAGATGTTATCTTTGAAAGGAAACATTAGGACCTTGGAACCACAGGTGCAGAATGGGGACCAGAAAATTGATACTGTTGGGAAATCACTAGAAACATTTGCAGGTCAAGAGATTCAGGCTTTACGAGAGATTATGATTAAGAGATTTGAAATGATTGAAGAACTTATCAGAGCTGATGAACAGGGTGGGAAGACACAAGGCAGGATACACTATCACCACTGGCTGTCAGAACTGGTTTACCCAGGATTTTAGCGACATACCCTATAATTTACTCTGACAAAGTGTCAACTTCTAAAGGCTCGAAGGGAGCCAAAGAAGCTAGATGGATGCCGGTAGGAATGAATGACCTAAAGGAAATTAAACAAGTTGTCATTAATTATGGCTTGCACTCTACATTTTTAAAGGAAATGATAAGAATTTGGGCTTCTAATGTCAGGGCTACATCCCATTATTTCTCACAGTTAGCATCTGTATTGTTGGAAGATGGAACTTCCTTGATGTTTGGAATTTATTTCAGAAAAGAATCCAAACATATGGAACAGCAAGGGAGAGCAAAGGGTGTGGAGGTTTCCCAGGATCAAATTCTTGGTATAGGAGCTTATGCTAATCCACAGGTCCAAGCTCTTTACGATGAAGAAGTATTGTCCCTATGCCACAAAGCAGCCTTGAATGCTTGGGATAGAATATCAGAACTAAGAAAAATGATCGAGTCATATACCAGGGTTAGGCGGGGACAGGGAGAAACCTATACTGGCTTTTTGTAAAGATTAATTAGGGCTCTGAACATAGGAGTAACAGACCCAGAAGCTAGACGACTAATTCTTGAATTGCTGGCTTTTGAAAATGCAAACATAGAATACAAAAAGATAATTGGGCCTTTAAAGTCTAGATCAGCACCTATGGATGAATGGATTCAGCATGCCATTAATTTTCAGACATTTAACTATGATGATGAATCTTGGGTAGGGGAAACAATTTCCAAAGCAATGAGGGGACATCAACCTGCCAAATGTTTTAATTGTGGTAAATTAGGACACCTGAAAAGGCATTGCAGGCAAGGAATTTCTAGGAATAATACCTCATCTGGGAATGGCAAGAATAGGAAACCTCGACATTCAGGTATATGTAGGAGGTGTGGTAAAGGACAACATTGGACCAATGAATGCAGATCGACAACAGACAGACAAGGCAACCCGATACCATTGGGAAACTCTCTGAGGGCTCTCTTGCAGGCCCTCAAGCCAAAACTGGCCCAGTCGTTCTCAGTAACCGTGGAGGATATGTCACACCAGGAAAATTAAAAACTCTAGAACCTTCTGTGCAAGACCATAAGGTTCGAAATGATGGTTCAAATTTGGAGGATAAGTCAGAAATTCAATTAGGAAATAAGAAGCATATATTTTGGCAAACCTTTATAAATGATCAGAGACCAAAGCTGAGACTATGTATAAATGGAATTGTGATTATTGGCTTGATAGACACAGGAGCGAATATGAGTATCATCACTCCAGAATCTTGGCATCCAAATTGGCCTCTTCAAGAGGCAGATGTTCAATTACTAGGAATTGGAACCATCTCTCAAGTTAAACAAAACATGATATGGGTTGACTGTATTGGGCCAGAAGGTCAAAGAGGAAAGCTAAGGCCATATGTAGCTGATATTGCATTAAGTTTATGGGGCCATGACCTGTTACAGCAATGGAATACCCAGATTAACATTCCTGCAGTCCCAGGAACTCATAATTCTGGGAAGGATGTAATAAGGTACTATGCACGAAGGTCACCAGCCATCCAGGCTACACAAGAACATAAAGCTACTAACAAACCTTTAGAGGTACCAACAGCCCTACCTTTAAAATGGCTAATGGGGAAGCCAATATGTGTTAAGCAATGGCCTCTAGCTGAAGATAAATTGCAGGCTTTAGAACGATTGGTACAGGAGCAATTAGATGCTCGACATATTGAGGAGTCAACTAGCCCTTGGAATTCTCCTGTGTTTGTTGTAAATGAAGAATAGTGACAGATCTAAGGGCTGTCAACAGGTAATTCAACCTATGGGCCCTCTACAGTCTAGAATTCCTCTGCCTTCTCTGTTACCCAACTTCTTATAGTTATTGATTTAAAGGATTGCTTCTTCACTATACCTTTACAAGAAAAGGATAGAGAAAAATTTGCCTTCACAGTGCATACTTATAATAATTCTCAGCCTACTAGGAGATACCAGTGGACTGTCCTACCACAGGGAATGGACAATAGACCCAGGCTGTGTCAATACTTTGTAAGTCAGCCATTGGAAATAATACGTAAGCAATTCCCTAAGTCTATAATTTACCATTACATGGATGACATTTTGCTATCTGATTCAAACATAGATACTTTGGAAAGAATGATTGAGGAAGTAAAGATAGTTTTGCCTAAATGGGGATTACAAATTGCTCCTGAAAAGATTCAAAGAGGAAATTCTGTTAATTACCTAGGTTACAGAATAGGTTACAGAAAATTAGGACACAAAAGGCACAAATTAGGAGAGACCAGTTACAGATTCTTAATGACTATCAAAGATTGTTAGGAGACATTTCCAGTCTATGCCCGGCTGTTGGGATAACACCTGATCTAATAATTCATTTAAACAAAACTTTAGATGGTGATAAAGATTTGAATAGTCCCAGATAATTAACAGCAGAAGCAGAAAAGGAACTGACAATAGTTGAGGAAAAATTACAGGAGGCACATGTGGATAGGGTGAATCAAAATCTTACTTATAGTCTAGTCATATTGCCTTCCAGAATTTCTCCTATAGGAATTTTAATGCAGAGGGAAGATATTATTTTAGAATGGATCTTTTTACCACACAAACTAAGTAAAAAATTAAAAACTTATGTAGTAAAGGTCTCTGAATTAATTATAAAAGGTAAACTGAGACTTTGTCAACTAGCAGGTATAGACCCAGCAGAAATTATAGTGCGTTTCACTACTGATGAAATAAAAAGGTTATGGGAAGACAATGAATCATGGCAAAGGGCTTGTGCTAATTTTTTGGGAGAAATTAATAGCAACTATCCCAAAAGTGGTAGACTTAACCTTATAAAGAGAACTTCTTGGATTCTTCCTCGAATTGTACATGATGCTTCAATAACTGGAGCCTGTACATTTTATACTGATGCTAATAAATCAGGGAAGGGAGTTTACAAATCAGATGAATTGAGTAAGGTGGAACAAGGCCCTTATAATTCTGTCTAGAAGTCAGAATTATATGCCATTCTTATGGTGCTAAGGCATTTTAAAGAACCTCTTAATATAGTTATGGATTCACAATATGCAG
>PVIU01021776.1:0-30813 GCA_004026605.1 Ondatra zibethicus
AAAAAAAAAAAACCAAGCTCATTCTCTGACACTCAGAGAGGAATTTTAGGAAGCCCAAATTCAATTTTCATAGGCTTTATCCGACTTGGGCATGGTGGCTCACACCTGTAATCCTGGCATCTGAGAGGCTATGACAGGAAGGTCATTAGTTCAAGGCCAGCTGGGGCCACGTAGCGAGAACCTGTCTCAACAAATAAGCAAACACGGCTGAAAAGCTTATGCCAATGTTGGAGTCCACTTACAGGAATCCATGGGTTGTGACAGAACAACACTGTAAGCATCCTCTTTCAAAGTGGACCCTCTTGGAAGATGAGCCTTGATTACAGTAGGCCTCCTGGTACACTGCTGTGGTTTCTAGGGACCAACACAGAGAAGCGAAGACCTGCTCTATGCTCGCTCTTGTACCACAGATATGGACACCAGTAAACTGCTAAGGAGCAGCACCCAGTGGTTGGTGGCACAGAGCTCAGGGGCAGCTTGCTTTCTGGTGACAGCTACCTACCAAGATATTAAAGGGTGATACAGATACAGGCTGGAAGAAAGAGAAAACAACTCAAAGTCAGGAGGAAGAGGGGCCGAGAGACCCACTTTCATCAGGAGACCCGAGTCCTTCTCTAGACTGAGGCTCAGGTGAGGAGCTGTTCCCTGAGTTACCTACTGTTTCCTTTGTAAAGTCAACGGGGTAGAACAAGATGGTGCCCAGGGGTCTGCTCAGCTCCCAGGCTCTGCTTGCCCTTCCCTTGACCGTCCGGTTTTCAACTGTCTTCTTTACTGGTCCACCTAATCGCTTAAGAAAGAGCTATGTGTACCCACTCTAATCTTGCAAAAAAAAATATGACTCCTGAAGCTCTTTACAGGTTGTCTCTTGCATTTATGGAGGCCAGCAACCTTCGTTCCCAGGAGGGATAATCTCATGGCCTGAGAGGTTTGCATCACTGGCCTTGGTACAGCCCCAGAAGCCAGCCCTGCCTGCAGTGTATAAGACAAGAAAGCCACACTTCATTATGTGATCTAGATTGTTGCTGTTCCAGCCCAGACTCCGAGATGAGGCTCATATTTCCGGCTTCCCTTCCGCTGTCCACAATGATTACCCATGGCCTCTTAGTTAACAAAATGAGAATTTATTAAAATTTCAGTTCTAATAAATAGTCAGTTGCCTCTACAACAGGCTCTAAGCCCTGGTAAAATGACAGTCTGTGTAGCCATTCATTAAGTAAGCTGTGGGCTTTAGTTACAAGGGAGCTGCTCTCCTCCCTTGACTCTCTGCCGTTACCCTGCTGTGGCTTAATGTCTTGAAGATGAATTAATTTTCTTATCACATAAGATTCCCAAAGATACATTAGCCAAACAAGAAACAAAAAGAAAACAATAAACAAAAGACTCCCAAACAGAGAAGCCGGTATAAAGAGTAGATTTGATGCTTTCCCCCCTCTATAGAACCGACAGCAAATATGCTTGGAAGGAAGCCCGCCAAAAGAAGGCCCAGATGCATTCTGGAATGTTCGTTCCCTTTTCTTGAGGGGCTGGTGAAGTGGTAAACTCAGCCATTCACAGTTCCAGGCTAGAATTAGGCTCTTCAGGGCTTTCCTTCCCAAGTGATGGCCCATCACGGGGAAATTAAAGCTGGAGGGAAACCCATCTCCCTCAGACAAGAAAAACTCTGGGGGACGGCGAGGACCTCAGCAATATAAAACTTGGAATTCAAGAGTAAAATAAGAGGCAGGCAAGGAGGCTCCAGTCCCTAACCTTGAGAGGTTACTGTTGCCTGAGGCCAAGATCAGATTTCAAAAGCTGGACTTGAGAAGTGAATAGCAACAGCCAGGGACACAGCTGAGCTCACTGGGGGCATGACAGTGTCTTGTCCTCCACCTGCCCCTGGGTCTCTTCATCTAGTAGCTACTCCTGGTTCCTACCTATCTCCACTTGTCTCTGCCAACCTGTTATTCATTACTGCAAAGGCTCCCACACCCCCTGAGAACTCGTCATCCCTGGAGGATGAATTGGACTGGTGGGGTCCACCATTGGCCATCTCGGACAACTGCTTCTGCAGGATAGCCAGTGAGACCTTGTTGGTATCCTTCATGGAGATCATCTCCCCTGAGAGACGTCGCCCATCAGTGTCACTCTCCATCATCCCATCCGTCTCTATGGAGATTTTGCACCTGTTCCGGATGTTGCCGGGCATCACCATATTCCTCCTGGACCGCAGGAGTCCTCTTTGACATTGTGGGAAGTACCCACTATCCAGTTTCCTCAGGATCCAGTTCACAGTCTGTTTGATCAGGATGGAGATGACATTAAACAAGGAGTAGATACAGCAGACGCCCATGAGGATGAAGAAGAAGTTGGCAAAGCGGTAGAGTCCTTGGCTCTCATACTGAGCATTCTGGCTGCTAACCAGGTCCCCAAAGCCAATGGTACTGAAAGCAACAAAACAGAAGTAGAGAGAGTCAAAGTAGCTCCAGCCTTCCATGGTGGCATACAGAGCTGAGGCTCCACAAGAGATGACCACTGATGCCAAGCATAGGATCAGCATGACATAGTATACAGAAGGCTTCCAGCCAGCCAGGCTGTCAACCTCATGCTTTTCGGGGGACTTCATGTTGTCCTGGGTCACTACCCCACGTCTCCGCAGCTGCTGCTGGTGACAGGATCTCATGACATAGGCGATGACTGTGATCAGCCGCTCTAGGAAGAGGTTGAAGAAGAGGATGGTGCTTGCACATCCAATGAGACCGTAGAAGATCAGAAAGATCTTCCCTCCTATTGTGGCTGGTGTTGTCATCCCAAACCCTGACGAAGACAAAAAGCAGAGGAGACAAGAGTGAGCGATAGCTTGGCTGAGAGAGGGGTTGGTGTACGGGCTTGCAGGCTGGTGAAGGGCTGGAAAAAACAGCGTTTTAAAATCCCTTAGGCCCAGCCTTTCTTGGAAAGCAGAGAACCCCCATTTCCACTGGAAGGTTGTTCGGCATAGAGCTGCCTGCTACAAGCCCATATGGTGCTATTGTGCAAGGCAGGAAAAGGCTCTTCTTCTCTGAGTGGATCCTGCCAGAGGGGGAAAAAAGGTTTAGAGATGAGGATATGACTATCAGCCTCCTGCCCTCCTTTTGTTGGATGTCCCTTGTACACTAAGGAACATGAGCAGCCACAATCGACAGACCTTGCTCAGAGATACAAAGACTCCTATAAAAATAAGGGCTTATGCAGACTCAAAAAATTCAATACATTTTACAAACATAGAACTGGGGATAAAACCAGAGCTCCCATCTCCCTGGATCTCTGGTTCTGCAAGACAATTAGTATAGTGTATGTTAAGTACTGGGCTTGGAAGTGGTACAGGGCTCTGTAGCAGCTGCTGAGAGGAGTACCCACCTAAGACTTAGGGTCCTAGGAAGATTACACAGAGAGTCCTTGAAACCAAGGAGGCATTTACAGGCAGATGGTACATACAAATAGTAATGGCAGTCCTTTTCTTCCTTCTCTTGCTTGTATGTGCATGTATGTGATAAGTGTGTGCGCGTGCGCGCAAGCACATATGCGCACTTGTATGTGTGTTTATGTGCATTTGGGGACCAAAAGTTGATGTTGGGTATCTTCCTAAACTGCATCCCACTTGACTTATTAAGGCAGGGTCTTTGACGGAAACTGGAGCTCACTGATTCCTGCCAGTTTAGTCAGCATGCCCTGGGGATGCCCAGTCTCCCCTCCTGAGTGCTGGGATCACAGGCAGTTGCCATGCCTACCTGACGTTTTCGGGAACTCTGAGGATCTAAACTCTGGTCCTCATACATTTCCCTTCATTTTCAAGTTCAGCTGTCTCATGTGTCCATCACATTGTGATCCTTTCCTTTCCATCACCCTTTCCTTGTAAATCCTGAAAGCCAGTCACTTTTCTTGTTGCCATGGGTCAACCAGTGGCTGCCTGTCATAGGTTCCCCTGGGAAATGGTTAGATCAGATCTTTGGATGTGTGAGTTTCGGAGCTTATGAGCTCATGGTGACCAGGCACCTGATCTGTGCATTCATAACTACTCAGTTATCCAACTAAAGTCATGGGTCTCAGCACACATGTCTCTCAGCTATGTCTAATTGGGAAACTAAAGGCCTCAAGCCAGGATAATGAAGGAAAACATTGAGTTTTGCTTCTAGAAAAATAGGATATAGAGGAATAGGTGAGATAGGAGTAAGGAAGGAATGAGGGGCAGGGAACAATGGAATGGAGATTTTGAGGGCTAGGACCCTTAATGATGGAGAAAAAAAATCAGAATATCATCTCTCCTTGCTTTAAAAATCCAAGCCCCCTCAGTCACCTTGCAGTGGAGGATCTTATGTATCTACGTTATGTAAAGAAATGTGTTATTCTCTTTCTGGTTAGGATATTAATTTGTATCCCAAGCTCAGATGAGGTGGTTAGAGCTGTACAGACTTGAGTTTGATGAGTCAAGTGCATTGAGTTTAACAAGTAGGTTTCAAAAACATTGTGTTCTACTCAGTGCAAAAGAACACCACTGAGTCACCAGTGTGTCAGGCAATTAGCTCCCAATGGTTGGAGGAACTTGGCGCTACTCTGATGGACTCAGTAGAGTACCTTAACCAGGAGAGCTTGTGACTACTCCCTGTAGAAGACAGAAGGCAGATGACTGAGCACATGCATTATGTGTTCAGGTCCCTGCTATGATAGGAATGGTTTATCACCCCGAATTCCCATGCTGATCGTCACCCACAAGGTGATGATTTTAGAAGATGAACCTTTGTGAAGATGGGGGTAGGACCTTCTGGGATGGCATCTGAGTCCTTGGGGCTGGAGATGTGAATTAGTTGGTAGGGTGCTTGTCTGATAAGCTTGGCATGGTAACAGGAGCCTGCAATCCAGCATGTAGGAGATGGAGCCGGGGGCACCAAATATTCAAGGTTATCTTAGATAACAGGGGAGTTCAAAGGCAGCCAGGCCTAGACAACAGCAACTACAACAAAAGACACCCCAGAGAATGTCACCCTTTCTGCCATGTGAGAACACAGCAAGGATTCTATGAAAGACTTGACCTTGAACTTCTGGAACTGTGAGCGATCTATTTCTCTGCTTAGTAGCCAGCCTGGGGCATTTGTTACAGCATCCAGAATGAATTAAGACAGCCATCTAAGATGACTCAGACAAGCTCCTTGTGAGTTCCTTATAAGAAGTAAACAATGTCTATTCCTTGCTTATGAGGTCCCAGGGACAAATCAAAATATGGTCCTGCTTACAAGGTCCCAGTCACAAACCGGATTATGATCCCACTGAACTTCACCCTGGGGAATCAGAAAGTTTACTGGGCTTACCTAAAGCACACAGGGTAAGGGGTTGCTTACACTAGAGTGGAAAGTCTTCTCCCAGCATGGGTGATGGTCTTCCCATAGCCACATCAATGGAGTCCTCAGTTACCTTCTCCAGCCTAGACACTGGAGCACCTCCTGAGACTCCAAGGCCATATGCAACTAGGGTGGAATTGCACACAAGTGGCTGAGAAGAAACAGCGGCATCTCAGACAAGGTCCACAGATCCACTCCACCTCTCCTTCTCTAGGGAAGTTAACTGTCACCAAGCTCCATGTGATGGTCTCCTGCAAGCAGGCACAGTTGATCTAGGTAAAATGGTGACCCTTGACCTCAGAGAGGCCACAGCAAGGCTAGGACAAATGAGCTATTCACGAGAGAAACCATGATGGGACAAGGAGTAAATGCAAGCAGAGTTCTATCACCACTGGGGGGGGGGTGTCTGATGAAGCCTCACTCCAGGCAGTGTGACCTCAGCACCTTTGGGTACAGTGCAATGACACTGAGAAGCTGGGGTATTGGCTTTTCCCCAGTGAGCAAGGCTTTTAGCAACTCAGGGACTTGTTCCAAGAAGTGAACGTTTCTGGATTTCATTTGTTGATTTGGTTTTAGAAGAGTTCTTAATTAAGGAAGAAATCGTTATGACTTTTGGTCACCTGCTGGGCTTACTAGATCACAGCCATCTCTTCAGTTAGTCAAAGTAACAGAAAATGGTAAGAGCGGCGGCATCGTGGCCAGCTGAGCACTGAAGGCTCGGGAACTAGCACTGCTGGTAAAGTGCAGGACCTGAGCTCCACCCCAGAACCCATGTATTAAAGAACCGGGTGTGGTGTGTGACTGTAATCCCAGCACTGGGGAGGCGGACACAGGTGGATCCCGGAGGCATCCTTGCCAGGCCAGCTAGCCTACCTGGTGATTTCCAGGTCAATTAGAGACCCTGTCTAATAGTGTCTAATAGTGTCTAATAGTGGATAACCCCAAGGAACAACACCCAAGGTTGATGTGTATACACACACACACACACACACACACACACAAACACACACACACACCACACACTCAGCAAGATGTGGTCATTACGCTCTTGAACTCTTAGCATCCCTAATTCTCAGCGCAAGGGCCACACAAGGCTAGGCCCCATTATAGACAATTAACGGTTGCCGTGGAAGAAGAGATGTTTTCTTTACTGGTATAGCCACTGACAAGTTTCCCATGCTCCTGTAAGAAACCCTAAATTCAGGGGCTCACGCTGCCCCATCCAGTTTTTATCTACTGACCTGAGTTGCAGACAGTTTAATCATCTGGAAGAAAGGTTGTCAGTGTTTACACTGACCTGAAATAATAAATGTTCATAAATGGTAAAACAAAAGCATGACGTGGACAGTGAATTAGAGCCCTCAGGGTTCTTCTTGGCAGAGGACAAGGCTACCTGCCTTGCCACCAAGGCCTTCACCATGCTTGGCTGGCTCCTCATGTGGTGCCACGGGTTTGCATGGAATAAGTATGTCCCAGGGCCTTTCCGGAGAGCTCTGTCTCTTGCCGTCACTCCTCGCTGGTGGTCTGTGTCCCCCCTCCCCCCGCCCCCCGCTATTGGTGCTGTCACCACCCTTTGTTGACACTAGACTCTGGCTTCTTACCAGTCCAGTGTGAAAACCTCTGAATCTTCTGGGCATTTAGTATCAAAGTGGGACTTCTGAGGTAACCAGCTCTGTGTGTTCTCCTTTCTTCAGCATGTAAACGGCCAGTGTTGAATGACCCAGGCAGTATCCTGTAAGCCAATCTAATAACACATTGCAAGATGTATTTATTCTGTCAGTCCGTTTCTCTGGAGAACCATGACTACTTTAAACAACTTTGCTGAGGGCTCTTCTGCCTGCAGCATGTCATGGCAGATGTTATTATTGAGGGAACAAGTGTAAGAGAGAGGGAGTGATCGTGTGGCAAGACAGGAAACAGAAGTGAGGATGGTGGCCATCTTGCTCTTTTGTTTGAGCCAGAGTTTCCCAGTGTAGCCTTGGTTGTCCTGGAACTCACTTTGTAGACCAGGGTAGCCTCGAACTCAAGAGATCTGCCTGCCTCTGCTCCTGACTGCTGGGATTAAGGCTGTGATCTTGCTTTTTTAAAAAAAATATTAATTCTCTCATAAGAACTAACTAGGGTCTCATGAGAAGTAAACTAATTTCTTATGGAGGGCAGCACATCCTGTGGCTTCCCACTACAAATCTTAGCAGTACTAGGGACCAAGGCTTAACACACAAACCACTGGGGACACAGCCATCTAGACCACTCTATCTGCCAATCCACCTTCTACAGTGCAGACACTCTGCAGGTGCAGATCCATTTCTGTGTTGTAGCTTTTAGGAGATGAGAAGGAAGAAGAGAGAGATACAGATGTGTGACCATGGACTGAGGTGGACACTGTTTCTAAAGGGGGTTTCCGAGTGGGTGTCTGCTTGTGGGTTTGTGCTCCACGGTGATCATTGTGGGCTGTACTCTAGGTTAAAGGTGACTTGTTTTAATGCAGGTCCTTGACTCTTCCTATATTAGGGCCCGAGTCCAGTTCCTCACTTGGACAATAAGGGCAGCCTTGAGGTTGAAGAATTACTGAGACTTTTCCCTTCCAAAATAGAAAAGCTGGTTGATTTGACCATGGGGAACTCGGAATCCCATAACTGAAGTTGATCATCACAGTTGCAGTGACTCTATGTAGCAGAGAAGAGGGGCTGACTTAAAGATTTTCCTTCTCTGTTCTGTTCTGTTGGTGCATGAGTACTGACCCTCTCCAAGTCCTGAGAGGAAGGCCTCTTGACTGTCATTTCAGCTCTTAGGGGACAAAACAGTGTCACGGGGAGGAGGAGGAGCTACGACAACAGATTACATAGGCAGAGCCCTTAGCTGGAGTCAGACACTGTGTTCAGGGGTGGTGACTGGGTTTCACATGAGAACCCGTTGTTCCATCACAGCGAAGAACCCTGACAGGCTGAATTCTACAACCTATTCAGAGCCACCGCACTAGTTTGGTGGCAATCTGCACTCCCGTCCCAACCATCCTTAACCTAAGTACATCCTGGTACATATCTTGTTCTGGTTTTCCCTTTGATAAAATGAGGGTGGGACCTAGGTGAACTCTAAGACCTGGTGAATTCAAATGTTTTGTGATTTGGATGCTGAGGCATGGATCTGGCTCATTCCGTTTATTTGCTCAGCGCGGGAAGATGAGTCCTGGGCATCTGTTGGGCTCTCACCATGCCCGCCAGGCAGATCGCCTGTCTACCTGAAGACCAACTCCATCCATGGCATCTCTCAAGTGAAAAGGGCATTGCAGGCTGATTGAACGTGCTCCCCAGGGTCCCCAGTAAGCCAGAGGGAAGCAGTGTCTCCCTCATCCCTCAAGCACTAATGCCCCACAGTAAGGCTACAGATGTAGATGTTACATGTTTTTCCTAAGGTTAAAGGTATTTTTTTGGAATTTGATATTCTTAAGGTTATGACTTCTCTTTCATTTTAATAACAGCAAGCCACCTTTGACAAAGGGCTGGGAATTCTTTTAATAGAGTAAGCCATTTCTCAGGTAACTTCTCGATTTAAGGACTAAAGACTTTAGCAGTAAATACTTTACAAGTAAGGCTTAAATTATTGCTATTTAAGTATAAAAGCTGATAACTGGGATGTGACAAATTGGGGTTTTCTAAATCAGTTGCCTTACTGTGGATTACGGTCATTTTTGTACTCAAGTTACAAAAACTGGCCTCCTGGGAACCAGAACACACCAGCTTCCAAGGAGGAATTTAAAATTTCATTTCCTTGAGGGAGATACAAGCGACATGGGATTCTGGTTATGAGTTTCATGCTTTCGCAGACCGGTTTCCTCCTCGCAAACATTTGCTGGAATGACAGTTGAAATCAGCTCTGGTGGCAACACATTCCGTCATTATTTCTGACTTCATCCTCATTTAAAACGGGGGGGGGTAAGGTGGGGGGAGGATCATGTGATTTACTTATCTCAAGGCAGCATCCTGATTCTAGCGCTTCCTAACTTTTAAATCTTGAAAGGACTCCTTAAAAGCAAGTAGATATAATTATGTTCTCTCCTGAACTAAATTGCCCTCCCCCAGACTTGGAAGAAATGGTTCAATTAAATAGAATGTTACCAGAGTGCCTGGCACATGGCTGAGGGAGGCTGCCTCTTCCTCAACTCCAGGGAGATGATCTGGCCAAGGCATCTCGAGGAGTTATCAATTCTTTATCGAAAGAAGACAGCTTTGTTCTATGGGCTGCTGGGTAAAGCCTCCAGAGCTCTGTCTGCCATTTTGAATTTTCTGCTGCACAGCATCATCATGGAAAGGTCCCCTAGACTGGTTCTTGGTACCCACAAAACTGAGGTCTGCTTCTAGATCTAGGATGGTCTTTACCCCACCCTGCTCAGAACCCCATCTTTCCTATCTAGCAGCCCCTTAAATACCTTTACAGTACCCTCATGCCCTCAGAAACCTAGCTTAATACCAAAAACAAAGAAAATGCTACAGAATCTACAGAACCACGAAGCTCTCTGCCCTTCATGGTTCAGCCTCCATGTGCCATCTAGTAAAAAGAACAAGGGTGGCTTAGGGATGCTGCGTGACACCATAGGGATGTGACGTAGAGAATTTTGCACTTATGGAACAGACATGCATGCAGGATTCCATGAGGAACCTGAGTCCACAGTTCCTGCGTGACCTCTTTTGCTAGCCAGGGCCTTCAGTGAAGCTTAGTCTCTGGCAGCATCTCCACCCCCCAGAGGATGGGTCAGAGACTCCACTGGCAGCTACTGCAGCGTGTGGCCATAGGACTCTGCTGTTGGGCGCACACTGCCTCATGCCATCATTGTGGGCTTCACTGTGGGTGGGTACTCTGAGCCTAGCAGGCATGGCATTGCCTATCAGCAACCCCAGGGCACTGGTTGGTGCATCCACAGCCTGGTGGTCCTTGGTTTTCAGGAGGACACAGTTCTTAGAGTGTGCCCAGAACCAGGGGGATGTTAAGTTCCTGGGGGGGTTTCAGTGAACTGTTGAAATAGTGCACACATGCAAATGAGTTAGTCTAATCAAATTCATGCAGAAGAAATGGAAAACTGTCATTGAGGACATTTTACTGCAGAGAAGTTCACAGAGGTAGTATAAGCAGGGGTTCGACATTTTAACAGGATGTTATCATATATGAATGTGTTGTGCCACCTTAATAGATATTCCAGGACATGTATGACCTTAGGGTCATAGGTTGGATACATCTGGATGGAGTTTGGAATGGGCATATGATTTGAAGCCTCTTTAGAGAAGTCAGCTGTGTGATGTTCTTATTTTGTAAATTATTCAGAATAAGGTATTTTTTTTTAACTTTTAGGACAAGGTCTTACTTTATAGTTTTGGGTAGTCTGGAACTCACTAGTTGGACCTGGTTGGCCTTGAACTCACAGAGATTTTCTGCTTTTACCTTTGCCTCCCCAGTGCTGAAATTATAGCTTTGTACCTTCACACCCAGCTAAAGTGTTTTTTTTTAAAAAAGGATTTGAAACAAATGAGTTATCTTTACTGCCATTCAAATGCTTTTCCACAGCGTGGTAATTTGGATGTAATTGCCCCCCATGAGCTCATAGGGAGTGGCACTGTTGGGAGGTGTGGCTTTGTTGGAGTCGGTGTAACCTTGTTGGAGGAAGTGTGTCACTGTGGAGGCGGGCTCTGAGGTCTCATGTATGCTCAAGTCACACCCAGGTCTCAGTTCACTTCCTGTTGCCTGTGGATCAAAGATGTAGAATTCTTAGCTCCTCCCATATCTGCCTGCATGCCTCCCTATTCTACCAGGATGATAATGGACTAAACCTCTGAACTATAAGCCACCCAATTAAATATTTTTCTTTAAAAGAGTTGCCGTGGTCATGGTGTCTCTCCACAGCAATAGAAACCCTAATTAAGACACACAGTCTTCCTTATTTCCTTCAAACATGAAATTTCCTGTTGCCATTCCATGACCAAGTACACTATATGTTCTGGGAATGTGAGGCAGACTCGTGTTCACTATGACAGTAGCTCTTGAACCAAAGTTCTTGTCAGAAAAAATTTCTTCCTTTTCCTCTCGCCTTTCCTCATTTTCTCATTCCCCCTTTTATACCTTTCTCTCAATTTCTTCCCTCTCCTTCTTCGAAGGAGCCTTTCGCAGTACACAAGACTTCTCCTTTATTTTAGAGGTAGCAGAATGAATCACTGCGCTGTACTAAACTGGTCTTCAAGGGAGCTGTGTTCAGGCTTTCTCTTTACAATGTTTAATTTTGATAATATTGGTTTCAGAAAGTAGTTATAGCTTTTCTTTGCCCTAAGCCACAAGAGAACTATTTTAATTTAAAAAAACCCCACACTTATTTATTTTGTGTGTGCCCGTGTTTTCACAGGCACCACAGTGTAGATAGGTAGATCAGAGAATAACTTTCTGGAGTTGTTTCTCTCCTTTGGCCACAGAGGCTCCAGGGAGCTCAGTCAGGTCATTAGGCTTGGTGTTGAATACCTTTACCTTCTGAGTCTATTGCCAGCCCACGAGAAACCATTCTAAAAAGTATTATGATGTTTGTGGTACAATTGGGATCAGCCTACATAACTTAGCTGCCAGAGGAAATGTTCAAAAGTATGATAACGCTGTGGCGTGTTAGTTATTTACAAAGAGAAAAAGAAAAGGGAGTGGGGAGAGGGGAGAGGGAGAGCCAGCACAAAAGAGGTATTTGTTAGGATTTATTTTAATACAAAGGGAACAAACAATGACTTCAGCCACTTCTGTGAACTTCGAGCTGGTAACATAAATGCCAGGGTTTCAAGTGAGTGACTTCAGAAGTCCAAATGTGAACCCTCTGGGGAGGAGAGATGGCACATTGTCATCCACCAAGGAATGGAAGGGATAAAATGCTGTTGGGGTGGGGGGGCGGCGGTACCAGCCGCAGATGCAGACAAAGGACCCAGAAGACAATGGCTGAGCGCATCTTCTGAGCTCACTGCAGTGGAGGCTCTCTGTAACCGACACAAAGGCATGTTCTTCCGATGACATCATTTCTAATTCTGCTGGCAGAATAGGCTCTACTACATAACTTCACCTAACGTGCCCTCTTCCCCACAAAAATCATTCTCGACTGTATCTTCAGCTTGGCAGGTAGCCCGTATTCTTTATCTCCACATACCTATTCAACACGCATTCGCTGAACCTCTACCTAAGGCCAAACCTTGCATCGCCAGTGAAGATGCAGGCACTTGCTGTGCACAACTGGACCGACCTCTGGGTTTCACCTTCTCTTCCTCTGCATTTCCCACTCCATTCTCTATATTTTCCCTCAAATTTTGTTTCTTCTTTTGTGAGTTGTATATTTTCATCTTTAGTCCATTTCCTATGAAAACATTTATCCTTTTTATTGATTTATAGGAACCCTTCATATGTTAAGAAGGTTTAAGCTCTTCTTTTAAGAATATACTATTTTATTTATTCTTTGAGAATTTTAGACAAGCATACAATATATTTGGATCATATCCACCCCCATTCCTCCCAGATCTACCCTGCCTCCCCACCCTTTTCAACTTTAATTCTGACTTTTATATGTATTGCAAATAATTTTTCCTATGTGTGTTTGCTTTTTATTCTCACATAAATGTTTTGTAGTTAGACAGAAGTTTAATTTCCCCCACAAAAGAATCAATTTGTTTCATTATAGCTTTTGACTTGGAGGTCATGAAAAATCTTTCCTTACTCTGGGAATATACTTACGGTTATAGTATTTTAAAAATATAATATTGGACTGGAGAGATGGCTCAGGGGTTAAGAGCACTGGATGCTCTTGTAGAGGACCCAGGTTCAAGTTACAGAACCCCATGTCTGCTCCCGGTGATCTGAAACTCCAGCTCCAGGGGGTCTTAGGCTCTCTCTTGGCCTCTGTAGGCACAGCGCTCATGAGGTATACACATGTACAGGCAAGACATTACATTCACTTACATAAAATAAAAATTTAAAAAAATCTTTAAAAATAATAAAGATGTTAATTTAAAATTTCAGCAGTCTAATGTTTTAAAATAGTTTGTATCATTTTAATTAAAACTTTTATTGAGATAATTGCAGATGGACACGTATTTGTATGAGGTAATATGGGAAGGCATTATTTCCCTTTTACCCAGTTTCCTCCAATTTTTTTTTTTTTTTTTTTTACAAAATGATAGTGTAATCACACTACTGGGACACTGGCATTATCCCGCCCTAGGTGTCACTCATATGCTCTTTAGTAGAACTTTGTTCTGCACAATTTTGACACATATATAGGTCCCTCAGCACCATTTTTTTAAAAAATATATTTCATTCTTTGGCTAATCCCTTGAGATGTAGCTTTTTTATTAAAGGCAATTTTAAAAATTTGTTTCTGGGTTCTATATTTTGTTTTACTCTTTAGTCTGGGGTTGGTACCCCAAGAATGAACAGTTTTTTTTAATGCCAGTGATACCCTCTCCTCTACCTCCTTCCCTGCTTCTCCTCTTTCTCCCCTCTTCCCTTTTCTTTGCCCATTTTTTTTTCCAGAGCTGCTCTTGCTTATTTTGTGCTTAGTATTTATGCTAGGCTGTAGAGTCACTGGGCTAAGTGTCAAAACAATATCTGGTTTTTATACTGGGGTTGCCTTATATTTAGAGATGCATTTGTGGAGAAATAACATCCTTACCAAATTTGAGTTTTTCCACCAGGAACATAGTGTCTCCCCTCTCTCTCCATTTATAGAACTCTTTTGGAGCCTTAGTGGAATTTTGTAATTTCTTCCTATGGGTTCTTTACAGATCTTGTCACACTGATTCCTTCTGAAGATGCTGTGGATGGTGGGTGTGCTCTTCCCTGCCTATACACAGTTCTTTTGCTTGGCTATTTTATTATTGTTTTTTTTTCTCATAATGGTAAAGCATACATACCGGGAAATTTACTGTATTAAGTTTTAATAGTTTCCAGTGCTATGAACCATAGCCACTGTGTGTCTTTGGAACCTGTCTATCAACCCAAACACAACCTTGTACCCATGAATCGCTTGTCTAGTAGCTTTGATTCTGTCCTCACGACTCGGCCTGCTCTAAGGGCCTGCCTAAGTGGAGTTATGCAACTTCGGTCCTTTGGGTCTAGCTGCTCTCCCTGAGCACTCTGCTTCCATGGTTCAGCCTGTTGCAGGATGTCTCAGAAGCCCACACCGTGCTCTGGCTGAATAAGAGTCTGCCCTGTGTGTGTTTGGCCCTCAGTTTCTCCACTCATTCACCAATGGACACTCGGGCTCCCTGCTCCATCATGGGCTCTTTGCTCCTTCTGGCTTTTTGGAGAGCTTACTTCTGTGGATGTGGGCATTCAAATATCTCCTTGAGTTTTTGCTTCTTACTGTTTTGGGAATATGATAGCAAATGAATATTTTGTTTATTTTATAACCAACTGATGGTAGCACACAGTTGAAAGGTGGTCTTAAATTACTAATTACAAAAATTTAAATATCTGTTCCCAATTAAACAAAAGAAAGGTTTTTTGTTTTTGTTGAGATAGGGTTTCATGTAGTATAGACTGTCCTTTGGCTTGTAGGTAAGGATGGAATGACCTTGAATTTCTAATCTTCCTGCTGGGATTACAGGCTCGCCTCACTGCACCCAGTTTTTATACAGCTCTGGGGAGGCAAGCTCTCTGTCTACTGAACCCCATTCCCAGCCACTCAAGGCTCCTTAGTAAGGCCTTTTCTGTTTCCCTTTGGCTTTGATTGCCCGTGTCAGTTATTCACAAACTATTGTCAGTTCCAAGCCCACAAGAATAACACATTGTAGATGCTGGGACTACCTAGGTTCCACTGCTCATAAGAAATCACTTTTCTCTTTGTGCTTTTGAGTCTTCCAAATGAGGTTTTGGTTTTCTTTTCTTTTTTCTTTTTAAAGAAAGGCAAAAGGAAGGGTTTAGGAGGGGTGCAGCAGAAAGCCACTTTCAACCCTGCAGAAGCGGGCTCAGCTCGAGGCCACCTGAAGCAGGTGGGTTTATCTGAAACACTGCCTATTTCTGTCAATGTCTAGGTATTTAAGTGCCAGGTAATGAACTTAGAATATGTTTCCCTTCTGCTTTTCCCCCAAGAAAGGCCATTTCTCTTTCTAAATTGGGTATTCTTATGTCGCTGTGGACGGGAGCCTGGATTATGCTTCCCGGACAATACATCTTTGCATTCTTTGCTACCTCCTTAAAAGCAGGGCATGTCCCTCAGCATCACCCCCCGCCCTGCCGCCGCCACTGATTCCCTGGAGTCTGGGTGGCTGTCTGGATTCATTTCTCAGTCCTGTTCCTTACCCCAAGGACACCCAGATATCATAAGGAGGGTGGATAATTTCAACCTGGGCAGTTTGGAACATATTTTTAACCTTAAAAAATTTACCCTCTCACATCTTAGTTTTGCCATCTATAAAACAGAACGACAGTAGCACCCTCACAGGACATTTGTAAAGGTTTGATAATGCAGTATAAGCAAAATTCTAGGAGGGGGTGAGTTCTAGGAGCCAGGCTTTCATGTGTGTGTGCATGCCCGTGTGTTTGTGTGTTTCTGTGGTCTTGGGGATGGGACCCAGGGCCTTTTACACACACACACACACACACACACACACACACACACACACACATACACACACACACACACGCCAGACAGGAGCTCATCACTGAGCTATGCCCCAGCCTGAGTCAGCTCTGCTGAGGGTAGGTGCCCTGGACAACTGCCTGAGATGTCACACAGTCCTCACCCTGGAACCATGGTGACCTTGGAAAGGTTTCTTATGTAATCACACCCATGCCGTGCCACGTCTAGAAAAGTGGGTGCCAGTTAGCAACAACAGACGGCATGAAAGTGAATGTTGAATCGAAGTGACTGTGTTCACCATCCTGACAGCAGCAGACTCTGGGGAAGAGAGGAGAATCGTGCCCATTTGGTAGGAAGACCATGGCTGTGCTGCATGAGGGCCCTAGAGAACCTCAGACATTTACCGAGCGCGGGACCAGTGACTCCCGCTGTCCAATAGGAACAGCTCCCCTGCTCTGGATCCCAAGGCCATCCTTGTAGGATCTGCTCAGTGTGTTTGTCTTCCATGCGTGATGTGATAGCATTTCAGATAGGGAGAGTCCCTGAACAAGACCCTGCTCCGTCCTCATCTTCCAGCCCACAGCAAGCAAAAGGCCCACATGGAAAAGAAGGAGACAGGCGTAGAAGGAAATCATCTTCTCCTTCCTGCAACCTGCTACCCACCCACTCTTTCCTCACTCACTGGCTCTCTGCCCCTCCAGAAAGGCAAGCCCCTTAATCTCCACAGTGTCCCTAGCTGGTACCAAGTCCCTAGAGGGCAAAAGCCTGAAGTCATTGAGTATTGTGTTTTCCCTACCCAGTGTGGGAGGCATGCTTTTCTAGTTGCTGGGAGTCAAGAACAACAAACATTAAAAATGTCTGGCAACTACTCAAAAGTGGGACTAGACCCATCATTCTTTGATGTCCCCGACTCTCTGGCCCAGTGCCTGGCCTGCTGCTGGCCACAGTTTCCAGGTCAAGACTTTACTCAGATCGCACATGCTTCCTTTTGGAAAGCTTCACTCACACTTTCTTTCTCTGTAAAGGACAGATAATAAAACAAATAATCCCTGCTCTTCCACCTCTTTCTTAAAAGGTATCAGCCTGGAGGGAATGCCAGTCTCCAGGGCCATACCATGTTAGGGTGGATGGAAACCCCCCAGCCCAGCTTTCATGCCACTGTCACTCTGAGCCATGGTCACATCTGCTCTGGCTGTGATCACTTCGCCTCTGGTCCAGTCCATCTCAGGCCTGGGCATGGAACCAAACCTCAGCAGCAAGGTTTCCTTTGATAGGCCACCCATGACCACTCCCATTTGGTCCTTCATAGAAATGAACGCCTGTAACAGATTTTCCTTCGTTGCAGTGATCTTGACTCCAAAGATGAAGTAACTGTAATATTCTAGAAAAGGCCAGAACACGGGGCTGGGGGGAGTGTTCACTTGGTAAAGTTTCTGCTTTTCAAGCATGAGAGCCTGACTTTGCTCCCTAGGACCCACATAATAGATGCAGTGGCATGCATCTGTAATTTGAGCACTGGGCAGGCGGGATAAGTGGGTCTCTGGATCTTACTAACTAGCTACTCTTGCCAAGTCAGTGAGCTCCAGGTTCAGTGAGAGACTCTGTCTCAAAGAAATAGTTGGAGAGCAATAGAGGAAGATATATAACAACAACCTCTGGCTTCCACGTTCATGCATACTCATGAACACATGCAGACAGACAGACAGTAGATAAGCAAATAGAACCAGCATATGTATGGCAGGATAAGGTCAGATTCACTTAATACTTCGACTAAATGGGTATCACAATAGACACTAACACGCGATTGTCAGAGTATATCAAAATGTGCTCATCACACACATTCTTCCAGATTATATTTTAAATATCCGTGATGATCCAGATGGTATTTCAGATTCTTGCAACACATCAAAAATCATCAAAATGAGCACACATTATTTTGCAATAGCACTGATGGGAGTGTCTGATTGCATGAAGTTTCTCCCTGCCTGAATTCTAGTGAGTGTATCTGGCACATCTATTTATACATAGAATAGACTCTGGTTTAGCCATCACACCCAGAATCAAAACATACACGCGGGATGTAGTGGGAGTAAATATAGCAATGGTTTGGAGACCAAGCATCTCATTGCAAATATGCCCTTGAGATGCAATGACAGCCAGAGCTTGGAGGATCCAGCTGGGGAAAGGAAAGGGAGTAGTGTCTGATAAGTGAGGCAGGAGACTGACAGGGTGGAAAGCATGGACCCACATCTTGCCTCTGCTACCATGTAGAGACTGGCCTTGGACATGGTACTTGGACCTCCCCGTGCCTTCACCTCTTCATGTGCAAACTGGGATGATAATAAAAATGCCTACTCCTGAGGATGGCTCATCAGAGTCAAAGAGGTGAATGACACATTAGCAATTTCTGCTCTTCGTTTTGGAACCCTACTTGGGTTCTCCAGATAGACAGAACCAATGGGGGTGCAGATACAGTGGTTTCCTCGATACATAGGGGGAATGGTCCTAGGACTTTCTGCAGATACCCAAGTCTAAGGATGCTTGGGTGCAAGTAGAGGACACCCTGAGCAGGAGAAGTCCTGAGTGAATGTGTATTGCTGACATGGATACAGCCATGACAAGGACCAATGCCTTGGACCCATGGGAAACTGGCCAAAGCCCTTCATCTTCTGGTCCAAGTGTAAGTGTCCAGAGGATTAGTCAGTGTGTACAAAGACTAGCAAGTGCAGCTTCCTCCTCCCAGATGTTCAGACCTGAGACTGCTCACCCACAGAGACTTCCTACTGAGACTAGCTAACCCCTTCCCCTGCTGTACATGATAAACACACTGAGGTTTCCCATCGCTTGTGGGAGTAGGAGCAGCTCCACTGAAGTGCACACACCCAACCTGACCACAGCTTTTCTGTCTGTGTGTCTCTGTGCCTGTCTTTTCTTTACTCCATTGCTGTCACTAGTCAGGGTTCCGGTCTCAGCACTCAAGTCCCTTATATAAATGGCACAGTATTGGCTTATATCATATAGTTCTCCTATGAACTTTAACTCACCTTTAGATTGTTTATAATACTTGATATATAGATACTATGTAAATATCTGTAATAGTATATTATTAGGGAACAACGACAAGTAGAAGGATTCTGAATACATCCAGTACAACTATTTGCTTTGAAATATTTTTAATCAACAGTTGGCCAATTCCGTGGCTGCAGAATCTAGGGATATGGAGGGCCAATTAAACAGACAGATAGGAAGGGATTCAGCAGAGAAGGAAGCACAATGTGGAACTTGAAAGTCCCAGGACACTGTCTGCAAACTTGGGGCCCTGGTGACATGGCATGGCTCAAGTCCCAAGGATTTAAAACCAGGGGTGTTAATTGTATAATTCTCCATCAAAGGCAACAGGCCTGCACATCTGGAGAGGAGGGGAACAAGGGCGTCAACCCTGGAGTTCACAAACTAGGCAGCTTGGAGTTCTGATGTCCCAAGGCAGGAAAGCCCGTGTCTCAGTTCCAGGGTGAGAAGCCATTTCAACTTTCCTCTTCCTTCTCTTCTATCTAGGTTCCTAGCAGCTGGGATGAGGCCCACTCACACTGAGGGTGGATCTTCTCCACTCAGCTCACCACTCAACCTGTCCATCTCCTCCAACGTGTCCTCACAGGCATACCCATGACTAATCTTTCCCCAGTCCAGTTAGAGTGCACCTAAAACCAAGCATCCCAGTTTCCCAAGTGCCTCCCCCAAGTTCTTGAATACTTTAGCCCCAGTCTTTAAGCTCTCCAAGACCACCTCCAGTGACGCACTTCCTCCAGCAAAGCCACACCTCCTAAGCCTTTCCAAACAGCACCATCAACTGGGGACCAAGCACTCACATGCCTGAAATTATGGGGGACATTTCTCTTTCAAACTGTCAGCTGATCAAGGCCTGGAATGTAAAATTCAAAATTGTGCTGGGCCATGGTGGCACACACTTTTAATCCCAGCACTCAGGAGGCAGAGGCAGGTAGATCTCTGTGAGTTCTAGGTCATTTGGTCTATAGACTGACTTTCAGGGAAGTCAGAGTTATAAAAAAAAAATCTGTCTCAGAAAAAAAAATCTAAACTTATGAAACTACTAGAAGAAAACATAGGGAAAATACTTTACGGAATTGGTTTTGTCAAGAATCTTTGGATAAGACTCCAAAGCATAGAAAACAAAAGAAAAACTGAACAAATGGGACTACATCAAACCAAAAGGCTTCTGTACAACAAACAACAACAACAAAATCCAGCAGGGTGAAGAGACAACCATAAAAATGGGAGAAAATACTTATACTCTATGAACCAAAAAAGATTACTTTCCAGAATATATAAGTGACTAAAACAACCCAAACCAAAATAATATCAACAATTCAATTTATGAATGGGTAAATAACCTGAATTTCTCAAAAGAGGTCATATAACTGGTTAATAACTATATAAAAAAATCTCAACATTACTAATTGTGGTTGATTGAATGAGAATTAGCTCCCATATTCTAATGCTTAGTCATTAGAGAGTGGAACACTTTGAAAGGATTAGAAGGATTGGGAGGTGTGGCCTTGTTGGAGGAAGTGTGTCACTGGGGATGGACTTTGAGGTTTCAAAACCCAAGCCATCCCAGTCTCTCTCTCTCTCTCTGTGGATGAAGATGTAAAACTCTCAGCCACTTCTCCTGCGAATGTGTGCTGTTATGCACCTGCCATGATGATTCTATGATTATATGACAACCTCTGAAACTGTAAGCAAGCCTCCAATTAAATGCTTTCTTGTAAATTGGTGCCTTGGTCATGGTGTCTCTTCACAGCAAAATGGAACAGTGACTATGACACTAATCACTGGAAAGCCAAACAAAACTATGAAATGCCATCTCACCCCAGCTAAAATGGTTGTTATCAATAAGACAAAAGAGAACACATTTGGTAAGGATGTGAGAAAGGTGGAGACTCTCATCCATCATTGGTGGGCATGTGAATGGGTTTAGTAATTACAGAAAACAGGGCATGTTCTCAACCAGAAGTCCCACTACTGAGAGTGTATCCAAAGGAAATGGGAGTTGTATGTTACAAAGACATATGTTTTTGCATTAACTAACCTAGACGTCCATCAACAGATGACTAAGCATAACATACACAACAGAACAGCATTTAAGCCATTCATTCTCAACCTTCCTAATGCTGTGACCCTTTAATACAGTTCCTTGTGTTGTAGTGACCCCCTGCCCCCATAAAATTGCCACTCTGTAATTGTATTTTTGCTACTGATATGAATCATAATGTAAATATCTGATATGCGACCCCTGTGAAAGGGTTGTTCAATCCCAAGGGGGTCGCGACCCCACAGGTTGAGAATCACTGAATCAGAATGAAATTCTGTCATTGTCGGCAGCAGTGTGGAACTGGAGAGTGTCCTGTTGAATTTCATAAGTTTGGTACACAAAAGACAAATGCTGCATACTCTCACTTATTTGTATGAGCTGAAGCGCTGATCTCATAGAAACAAAGATAGAGTAGTGGTTTCCAGAGCTGGGAAAGGGAATGGAGGTGGGGAAGATGGGAGGGAGGGAGAATGGTTTTCAGTGTTCCAGAGCACAGCAGAGTAACTGTGACTGATGACAACCATCAGCTGTATATTTTGAAATAACAACTACAAAGGTTTTTAAATATTATCAGCATGAAGAAATATGAATGTCTGAGATGTCATATATGCCAGTTACTCTAATCTGGTCACATCACACACACCACACGCTGAAATGTCACATTATGCCTCAATAATCATGTATAATTGCTATGTGGCAATAAAAGTAAAAGCAAACAAATGTTAGGAAACACAGGTTTCATTTTCACTTGGTCATCAAAGATGTGGAAATGGAAACATTTCTATCTGTCAAACTGATGAGGATTTTTCCATTGCCAAATTAGCAATGTGTATTGACAAATAATATATTTCTAGAAAACAATTAGGCAATGTGTACACACATTGATCAAGCGTCTTAAAAACAGTCATTCCCTTGATCACTTGGCATTTGTTCTAGAGAAATGAGAAAGCCAGACAGTGATTTGAAAAATTTAAGTAAAAGTCTGGGTGCAGTGGGACATGTGTATAAATCGGGAGGCAGACACAGGAGGATCCCTGGGGCTTTCTAGCCAGCTAGTTTAGCCAGATTGGTGAGTTCCAGGTTCAGTGAGAGAACCTGTCTCTGAAAATAAGACAGACAGCAACTGAGGAAGATATTCAATGTCAGCCTGTAGCCTCTGCATACATTTGTGTACACATGCATATGTGCCCACCACCAACACGCAACACATGTACACACATAGACACATATACAAGGTGACTAAATACTCAAGAATATGATAAACAACTTATGAGCAACAAATTCAACAAGTTGCATAAAATTTCTTTAAAAGAAGCAAACTAACAAACATCACCAAGGAAACTGATACCATAAAGTGTCCTCGTTCTAAGGAAACTGGATTTGTTATTAGAAATCTTACAAGTCAGTCATAGTAGCACACCCCTTTAATTATAGCACTCAGGAGGAAGAGGCAAAAGAATTTCTGTTAGTTAGAGGCTAGCCTGATCTACACAGTGACTTCCAGGTTAGCCAGGGCTACCAAAAATTATCAGAAATTCCAAAGCCAAATGGCTTTGTTTATGAATATTACTGAATATTTTAGGGGCTGGTAATACAAATTCATACAAACTTGCAAAACACTGAAGAAGAAGGAATACTTTTCAGTTCATTCTATGATGTCAGCCTTACTCTGCCATAATAAGAAATCTGTATACCTTTTTCTCAGCTCATATGTGCTGTGTGTGTGCAGGTGCCTACAGAGACCAGAATATACTGTTGGATTCCCTGAAACTGGAGTTACAGGCAGTTGTGAACCAACATGTGGGTCATGAACCAAACCCAGGTCCCTTGTACCTTGTAAGCAAGTACCCTTAACTACCACACTCTTGAGAGTCAGCACATTTCTCCAGCCCCAGACAGCACTTCTTAACATGGTTTTAGCAAATCAAATCCCACAGCATATAGAAAGGATAATACATCATGATGGAGTAGGGTTTATCCCTGAACCACTCAGTTGATTTAATATTTAGGCTTAATTTACTAGATCAACAGACTGGAAAACAAAACTACAAGATCACTTTCTAAGTGCCAAGAAATTATTTGAGATGATCTGGCATCTGCTTCATGGTGACAATGGTCAGAAAACTAGGACTATAAAGGCTTGTGGCTGAAAAGTAAATATGAAAACTCTACAGCAACTGAAGCTTCCCCCATGATTATGAATCAGGATAGACTTTCTGGATCTTTTCTATACAGCAGTGTTCTAACAGTCCTAGAACTGACAGACACGTCAAAGACACACAGAGCTCTGAAAGGAGAGAAATGTTTTTATTCACCAAGAAACACAATTGTTGATGAAAACACATCCAGCAGCATCTAGAAAACAATTAAGAGCTGATAGATAAGCTTAGCAAACAGGCAGTATTTGGCTGTGGACAATGAGAAAATAAACTAAAGGACTGGGTGTACAGATTGATGGTCAAGTGTTTGCCTCATATATCCAAGACCCTGGGTTCCATCCCCGGCACTGTGAAAATAAAAATAAACTAACATCATTTGCAATGTTATAAAAGATATAAAATACCTGGGATAAATTCCCCAAATGCATGCAAGACCTATACATTGAAAAATCATATACCATGACCAAATGGAGAGAAATTAAAGATGATCTGAATATGTGGAGGGCAGAATCATGTTCCTGGATCAGATTTGCTAGTTTTTGTTATGACTTTTATCCTCTTGAGATTAATCTATTGGTCTGATGAAATCCTAATTAAAATTTCAGTTGCATTATTTTGGTAGGAATTGACAAGCCAATTCTAGAGTCTTGCTATGCCTCATTTCAAGACTTACAATGAGCTGCAAAAAACACATTTGCACTTTGTGTAAAAACGTTTAGACTTCCTTTGATGATGAAGTGTAAGCCAAATAAACTCTTTCCTCCTCAACTTGCTTTTTGGTCATGGTGTTTCATCATGACAATAGAAACCCTAACTAAGACAAGTTGGTGCCGGGAGTGGGGTATTTCTGTGATAGACCTGACATGTTTTGGGGAGGATTGTGGAAGGACTTGGGACTTTGGGCTAGAAAAGCCATTGAGTATTAAGGGCCCCATGAACTCTTCTGTGGGAGCTTAGAAGATAGGAACGTTGAGAGCACTGCAGATGACGGTGGCTGGGTTTGTGAAGTATCAAAGGGAAACAAAGAGTCTGCCAGTCTTTTGTGTGAAGAATCTGTGGTTCTGGCTTGCTGGGGAGGATGAGTCTGCTGTGATTAACAGGATACAGAACTGTTAAAGTGGAACCTTTGCTTTGCTGGTACACTCCATGCTCATTGGCTGGAGTTGGAAAATTAGTGGTGATTAAGAAAAGACCAGCATCACTGAGGCTAATCTTCTGGAAAGGGTCTCTTGAGAGTCAGCACATAGAAATTGTGTTCCAGAAGTGTCCAAGGTTGTACCTCATGCTGGCAGCTGAACTTGGTAGTGTAAGAGTCACCGGGATGGTACTGGTTTTGAAGACATGAAGGGGTCATGGAGAGCACCTGACAGCTTGACACTGTGAGGGACCAGAGCTTGATACCGTGAGGCTGTTGGTTAAGATGCTGAGGCTTTAGTAGCAGTCGAAAGCCCAGGATTGAAGGGGTGATTATCAAGATTACCATGGGGAAATTGGATTGCTTCTCCATAATGTAGGTAAGAAAGATTACGTCTGGAGCACAGAAGATCTGTTAGGGCATCTCTTGGTGCTACTATTGTTGCACAAGGAGGGTGGCCCTTTGTTCCTGCCCGGCTGCCCGGCTAGCTTACACCCGAAATAACCACACAGAAACTGTATTCATTTAAACACTGCCTGGACGATTAGCTCTAACTTCTTATTGGCTAACTCTTACATGTTAGTTTAACCCATCTCCATTAATGTGTATCGCCACGTGACTGTGGCTTACCGACAAGATTCTAACCAGTGTCTGTCTCAGGCAGGAGATCCGTGGCTTCTGCCACTCTGCCCTTCTTCCCAGCATTCAGTTCTGTCTACTCCACCTACCTAAGTTCTGTCCTATCAAAAGGCCAAGGCATTTTCTTTATTTAACCAATGAAAGCAACACATAAACAGAAGGACCTCCTTCACCACACTATGTCCTGTGATTAAAGTTGGTGGGATACTGCAACAGCCTAATCCAGACAAGATGACAAAGGGCACAGGCCCATAAGGAATGAATGTATGGGTCACTGGTGTAGGAGGTCCTTCTGTATTTGTGTTGCTTTCATTGGTTGAATAAAGAAACTGCCTTGGCCTTTTGATAGGGCAAAACTTAGATAAGCGGAGAAGACAGAACAGAATGCTGGGAAGAAGGCAGGGAGACAGCCTCTATGGAGTCACCAGAGTCAGAGACATGCTGAATCTTTCCCAGTAAGCCATGACCTCATGGTAAACATAGATTAATAGAAATGGGTTAGATCAAGATGTGAGAGTTGGCCAAGAAGAGGCTAGATATAATGGACCAGGCAGTAATTTAATTAATGCAGTTTTTGTGTAATTATTTTGGGGGTTAAGCTAAATGGGCAGCCGGGTGGCTGGGACAAAAAGCAGGCCTGCTCGCCTCATACAACAGTTTGGCTGCCCAACATGGTAAACTGACTCCACGTAAAACCTGAGAGGGCTTAAAAAGGAATTATAGACACAAATATAGAGTTTAGCATAGCTGGCAGCATGCCATAGCTCCTTTAAGAGAGAATTTCCTGACTCAGCAGCCATACAAAAAAGAGAAAGCTGCATGGTTTTAAAATGCAGCTTCCTGGGCTGTACCGCCAGCATGAACCCCGGCTATGAAGCATTTCAATGGCTTTTATGGGACTGGATGTTTGTGTGCCCACTCGGGATAGGGAAGAAAGTACTCTGAGACCATGTCAATAGCTCTGCGTTCCCCGCCTGGGCAGACGGCGGGATCAGGCTTAGGCAGGCAGGAGAACATGGCTGATTCCATACAGAGAGATGTTTACAGGCTGCACACTGCTCTATGTGGCAGATTTGGCTGTAACTCAGACAGCTGCATACTGTTCTGCATGACAGATTTGGCTTTAACTCAGATAAAAAGAGTTTATGTGCTGCACGCTCATTCTCAGAGTTAAAGTGCTGAGTGTGGCTCCTACCTGGCAGCCCCAGAGCTAGCAGAAATGGTACGTCCACCATTTTGAAATTGGAGAGAGGCGGAGCCAACATCCAGAGCAGCTGCAACCAAGCTGCTCAAGACAGTAGAGAATTAAGGACAATGCAATAGGACAGATTCAGACATAAAAGACCTTTAAATGGGTCACACTGTTGCATAAAGGTACGTAGTAGGCTTAAAAGAGAAAAGAAATAAAGAGTATAGAGAGATGCTTTAAAAAAAGGGTAAAGTCTTTAAAGAGATGGAGTACAGATAGTCATAGATTAAAAAAAATAAGCCACGTAAAAATGGAAAATTCACAGAATGTCTAGATTATGTATTTTATTGTGTTTCCTTTGACTTTTTTTGACTGTGAAGGAGGTAAATACAGAGAGACATTTCATTGTGTGGTCTGCTAAGCTAAACTAGCATGTATGTTCTAAAGGTATCATGACTTCCAAATTTGGGTCTAAGGATATGGTACTTTGGAAAAGAGGTTCTTCTTTTGTTTTCACAGAAGATGAGAACCTGTGGATTGCTTCCAGACCAATATGGTATGATAGACCATGCCCTCCTGAAAGGTCACCATGAACACCTTCAAAAGAATTACTGCACTCAACTGATAACTGAGATGAACCTAGCACATAGGATACACCATAAAAGACCTGATTAACAGCGCCCCCATTCAGCACAAAGCAGTTTGGAGAGAAATAACTGTGCCCATATTCCCAAATATTGTTTATAAATGTTCTTTTACATTTAAAGGGGGATATGATATGGATATGGATAATTTGAATTGATAATGGATTTTGCTTTAGTGATATAAATTTAAGGTCAATTTTGTTATATGTATATGTATTTCTGATCATGGTTAAGGTATTGTGATTGTATAGTTCATTTAAAAATGTAATGTATAATTAGGAAATATAGGTTGTTAATGGATAATTATCGATAATAGTCAAACTTGTAGTCATGTTAGTTAGATTTTCTAGATATATAGAGATATATTTCAGTTAAATAGGCATTCTTCATATCTTTCAAAGACTACAGAATATGGCATTTAATGTTTTAATAACTTAGAGCTTTTCATGACAATGAGATACATCTGCTCCTGGCAGCACCAGCTACTTCAAGAGGAAGATTGGCATCCAAGAGGTTCCTTATGGAGTTTGTTAGCCATTTAGGCAAGAAACTGCTCTTGCCTGGACTGTTGCATAAACTGGACATGAAGAACCCACAGAGAGAGGACTGCTGAACTTGTCTAAAGGTGAGATGATCCTTCGGGGTTCCTGTTTCATGAAAGAGTCTGTGAGACATTCTGCAGGATACAGAAGAAAGTGACTGAATTGTCTTTGAATTTTCCTGCTTCATGGAAAAGTCTGCTGGACACTATGAGCCTGTAGGCTGAAGATGGATGCCCCAACGGTACAGAATAACTTTGGGTGGCTATCCAGGCAGTGAGATGTCTCTGTCATTTCTAGAGTTTTGGAAGTTGCTTACTTCCTGTTTACTTAGGTAATATTATATCCTTCTGAGGTCTTTGATGGAGTTGAAGAATTTATAGTTATAGTTATAGTTTTCCTTTGTTATGATAAAAGATAAAATAGATATAAATATTGTAACTGTAATTCTTGCTTGATAACTGTTTTGTTATATGTAATGTTACTATGTTAAAGTTAAAGCCTTCCTTTTTGTTTAAACAGAAAAAGGGGAAATGGTGTAGGAGGTCCTTCTGTATTTGTGTTGCTTTCATTGGTTGAATAAAGAAACTTTTTGGCCTTTTGATAGGGCAAAACTTAAATAGGTGGGGAATACAGAACAGAATGCTGGGAAGAAGGCAGGAAGAGAGCCTCCATGGAGTCACCAGAGTCAGACATGCTGAATCTTTCCCAGTGAGCCATGCCTCGTGGTAAACACAGATTAATAGAAATGGGTTAGATCAAGATGTGAGAGTTAGCCAAGAAGAGGCTAGATAAAATGGGCCAGGCAGTAATTTAATTAATGCAGTTTCTGTGTAATTATTTTGGGGGTTAAGCTAACTGGGTGGCCAGGACAAAAAGCAGGCCCACTCGCCTTGTACAACAGGTCACTCCTCCAGGAAATGAGCCAAGACCCAATGAGGTTCTTGCAAAGGGTGGAGAAAAAAACAAAATGGATAGAAGAGGAAGGTTGTTATAAATACCAGCTAAGGCCATGTGACTGCTTACAGAATCAAGGATTACAGTTGTCATGAGTGTTTCTGTTGTAGTTTGTTAAAAATGAGTTTGTACAGATATTTGTTCTTCAATTTCTTTTTTCCTTCCTTCCTTCCTTCCTTCCTTCCTTCCTTCCTTCCTTCCTTCCTTTTAGTTTCTAGAGACAGGATTTCTCTGTGTAACTGCCGTGAATGTCCTGAAACTCACTTTGTAGACCAGACCGGCCTTGAACTCATAGACACATGCCTGCCTCTGCCTTCCAAGAGCTGGGATTAAAGGCATGAGCCACTACTGTCTGGTTCCTTTCAATTTCTTTATCATGTGTTATAACATCAATTAAGATAATATCAATGGTTATCATATTTGTTTGAGATACTAAAAAATACCCCCAAGGGACATTGCCACCTATTCTAAAATTTATAATGTTTTGCAGTCAAGGGATAGTTCTATCATGTTACATGCAATTATGACCTGGTTAAATATATAATGCATTTGCAACTGTATGTGGGATAGTTATATTATGCTTAGGTGTTATGATCTGGATAGTTTTCTAATTTGGAACTTAATCATGACATAAGAAGATAATGATTTTGTGTCACACTGACAAGGGTTGCATTGTGATGGCTATTCTTGGTTGTCAACTTGACTACATCTGGAATGAACTACAATCCAGAAACGAAGGGCACACCTGTGAGAGACATTTTTGCTTGGTTTGAAGTGGGTGAATCCTTTTCTAGTCTGGATCTTTGAGATAGGAAGACACAAACTTTGATCCAGATCTTGAGGCAGGAAAACACAGGCCTTTAATTCAAACCTTGTGGTGGGAAGACTCACCTTTAATGTGAGCTTTCTGCTGGAAGCCTATATAAGGACATGGAAGAAGGAAGCTTTTGCTCTTTGCCTGCTTGCTTTTGCCTTAACAACAAGTCCATTTCTTCACTAGCATTAGAACTTACTTCTTTGGGATCTAGCATCTACTGAAGACTAGCTGAGACACCCAGCTTTGTGGACTGAGCAAGCCAGTAAGCAGCACCCCTCCATGACCTCTTCATCAGTTCCTATTTCCTGGTTTCCTGCCCTGTTTGGGTTTGTGTCCTGACTTCCTTTGATGATGAACAGTGATTTGGGAAGTATACACCAAATAAACCATTTCCTCCTTGTCTTAGTTAGGGTTTCTACTGCTGTGAAGATTAAACCATTTTAAAGGAAAACATTTAGTTGGGGCTGACTTTCACAGTTTTAGCCCATTATCATTATAGTGGGAAGCATGGCATAAACGTGGCAGCACACAGTGCTGGAGAAAGAGCTGAGAGTTCTACATCTGGATCTACAGGCAGCAAGAAGTGACTACCATAATGGGCATGGCTTGAGCATCTGAGACTTCAAAGCCTGCCCCCAGTGACACACTTCCTCCAACAAGACTACACCTATTCTAACAAGGCCACACCTCCTAAAAGTGCCACTCCCTGTGGGGACCATTTTTATTCAAACCACAACACTCCCCAACTTACTTTTTGGTCATAGTGTTTTATTGAGGCAATAGAAACCCTAACTAAGATGGATCTGCAGCACTCAGAAGAGTCTAGAAGGAAACCCTCACAGACGTACATGGTCAGGGAAGTTTTTTGTTTGTTTTTAGCATAGGTGTCAAAGGGTGGCTATCCCAGTCAGCTTTTCACCTCTATAACATAATACCCAAGACAACGTAACTCTGTCAAGAAAAGCTTTATTTTGTTCATCGTTTTGGAGTTCCAAGGACATGGCATTTGCACTGGCTCATCTCCAGCAAGGACATTTGGCCATGTCACATCATGGTGACTCTCAGTGAAAGGACCACATGTGAAAGAGGAACATATATTTTGGAACAAGAAGTCAAAGAGAGAGACCACTGGAACCAGGCTCTTGCTTCTATAACAGCCATCTCTGAGTAACCAACTGGTACTCAATAAAAAATCTCTTATTCAAAAAGATATTATTATTATCATCGTGTGTGTGTGTGTGTGTGTGTGTGTGTGTGTGTGTGAGAGAGAGAGAGAGAGAGAGAGAGAGAGAGAGAGAGAACAACTTGTGGAAATCAGTGTCTCCTCCCACCATGGATTCTGGGAATCAAGTTTAGGTTGCAAGCTTGTATGGCAAGCATTTTCACACACCGAGTCATCTTGTGGGTTCTCATGAGAAAATATCTTCTGATGAATGGTAACAACAGAGTCCCTCTGATACCCAAGATGGATAGACACAAGTACATATGTAGGTGACATATATAGAGCAGATAGACCAGAACACAACATTCATGTTCCCACGGGGATAGGGTGGATGGTGTGCGATTTCAGCATGCCACATCATTTATTAAAAACATTTTCCATTCCCAATTAAATTACCTTGACTCCAAAGAGGAGTCAGCCCTCCAGCTGGCCCTATAAATTATCCTGACAAGAGGAAAATCCATGGGGG